>JBCJKH010042406.1:0-25826 GCA_039877255.1 Loriculus beryllinus
AATCATGTTTCTACTGCTGGGACTAGACAGTGGATTTTCTCCAAAATATACCTCAGTTTTGAAAAAATGTATTATAGTTCCTTTCTATGCTATCTGATTTATAGGTCAGCTACTTATGATAAATAGGTGGTGTTTATCTACATAAGTAGCCTGCATTTTCTAATAAGACAGCTTTCTTACAGAAAATGACAAATTCCAACAGGCTGTTTGTACACTGGTATGACTTGTAACTATTAACTTAAATTCACAAAGGAACTGAATTCCTTATCACTGATTCTCTTCCTCTGTGAGTTCCTACTCTCCAAAAAAATTTAAGCCTTTAGCTTTCCAGCAATGTACTCTACATTTACTGGGATTGCTCAAGCCGTGTCTTGGAAATGTCTCTTTTGGTTTTCCTTCAATGATTTGTTAAAAGTACTATCATGTTTAACCCTAATATTGCAAAATGTTTTAGCATATGCTTAAAATTAGTTCTACCTAAGGAAAAAAAATAAAAGGAGAATGTGTCAAATCAGCTTTTCTGAATGGAAGGAGGAAAAGAGAAAGTACCATATACACAGCTAAAAAAATTCAGAAAGTGATTTATTTGAAATGAGAAAGCAAGGATCTGAGATGGGGTTCTTAGCTCATCTATTTGACCTTTTCAGTGTCAGGGCAAACTGTTCTGATTTGATCTTCCACATCTATGTTTCTCTGGTTTAAACAATTATAAAGAAACAAGACAGAAGACATATATGTATTATAGTTCCCTTCTATGCTGTCTGATTTATAGGGCAGCTACTTATGATAAATAGGTGGTGTTTATCTATATAAGTAGCCTGCATTTTCTAATAAGACAGCTAAAAAACCATGGCAGGTTTTTTCTTTTCATGATGAAAATATTTGTTTCCAAAACACTGCTTAAGCAGTGGAGCAGTACAGTCTCTTCACAAAAGATCTGTAGGAATAATGTGCATGATGAATTATCATCTTGCTCATAAATACCCTATAGCTTCATTGAACTTTCACTGAAATGCACAGGAAGACTTCTTATGATTTGAAAAACTCAAGATCTAGTGTTAGGTATTTCAACCTTCCTCTTTTGCCAGAAGAAAGAGTGTTTTGCAAATAAGGTAACCCTGGTGACTGAAGTTCCATTGATTTCCTACTCCTTTAACCTCCTAGAAACTCAGCATTTCCTACCTTGGAATGTTTCTTCCATCAAAACCTGTAAAATTTAAATTATTTAAAATAACTTTTTTTTTTTTTTTCACTTCAACAAAGCTATCTGATGTAACAATGGGATAGTAAACAATGTGTTGCAAATTAAGCTGAAGTTCTGTAGCTCACACTGTTTCATTTGCAATTTTATGATCCATAAAATATTTTAGCAGGTTAACTTACTTTTTGCAGCTAACTGCCATCTTTAAATAAACCTGACTATTCTTTGTAAGAAGTCCTGATGCTATTTGTTATCTCATCTCATACATTTGTCAGCTTTGGTGAGAATGAAAACCCAATACTGCAGATGCAAACATTGTACTACTTTCTCACCTTTAAGAGGATCTGGCCTTCATTTCATATGCACCAATATAAAATAAAATTATCTATTACTCTTTTACTTTCTTGACATATTTAAGCTGCATGGTTCCTCTGTTAATAATTGGTGTTGATTCTCCTGTGATTTACCCTATATAACCACATGTTTAATAGGTACAGTAATGAGTGGTATTTATTGTTTGGCTTATAGTTAGGATTTTTTTTTTTTTTTTTACCTTACCATCTATTTCTATTTTTACTATCAATTAATTTTAACCCTTTAGTGGAAGAATTGTTATGCATTTCCTTATCACTGAATCTGTCTGGCACAACACCAACAGTAACAATGCTTTCTATTCAGTAGTTTGTATTTCTTATATTATATTCACTACAATCTCGTAAAATGAAATTTCTTCCTATTCTATTCAACACGCTTCCAGCCTTAAGCTGCTAGAAAAAAAATTGTTAAAAAAAAAGAAATAAAACCAATATTTCATAAGTATGTCTCAGTTTTAGGCATGATGCTAATCATCCCTCTCACATCAGTGGAGTTTCTTAAGCAAACTAAGATTTAGGGTATGTATATCCTTAGAAGATTAAAACCTGGGAATATAGACCTTCAGCTGTACCTCTGGTCTTGCTAACTACCTTTACACATGCTTTCCTGTGCTCAGAGAACTGTTTGCAAGAATGAAAACTTTGTGCTAATACACAAAAGCATAGCTGATGTAGCTGGCTTGCTCCTGTCCTTTGAGTTACATTCAGCCAGCATGAAATTTCCAGATCAAGCTACATACAGAGCAACATTTCTTGTACTTTTCTACTTAAGCAGCTTTCTCTTATTAAATGTCATTTCCAACAAAACTACAGGTTTCTTTTTATTAAGAGAATGTGACCACTGGCTCCCCAGAAGGAAAAGGCTTGTTTCCGTATTGCTTTCCAGACCACTCCCTTCACTGGGAATTAGATTGCCTGCTTGCAACAGTAAAATAATTTTGAGTTCATGTGAAAAAGCCATTTGCATCTTGGATGACTTTCACAAAAATTTAGTTCATTGGGTAACAACCAGATTAAACAGGCTATTCTGCAACTCATGAGGCATGACACAATAGATCCCATATTTTTTAACCATCATCTGCATCTTGTCTTATTGTCATGTCAATTAGACAAGATGCAGTTAAGATTGAAATGTGTGAATATGTTGATCTAATAAATACACGTGAATTACTGTCATTTTACTGACAAAATCATGCACTTTGGTTAACTGCATTGACAACACAGTTGTCTTTCTAGATCTGTTCCTTTGTAAGTACTCATCCAACACGCTGACTTGTTTGCGTAGACGTATGTATCTTTTGCTATTTTCTAGATATTTGATAATTGTTACATGCCCTTGAAGCACATAAATAATTTATGTAAAGTTAGTCAAAGCATTTCAATGTTTTTTGTTCAAAAAGTCTTTCTGTACATTTCTAATGTGTCTGTCTTCCTTTTCATATTTTTACAAACAAATAATAAGTATCCAGTTAGATTAAAACAAAAAACTTTCTTTTTTTATTATTTCCAATTTTTGTCCTTTTTTTATTCCTGGTTTCTTCCCTTTTTTTCTCTACTGAAAATAAATAAATAAATAAATCAAACAATCTCAGGAGAAAATTACAAGTATTCCTAATGAAATGAAAGCTGAAAATTTTCTATCAAACTTTTAATATTTCTTCCCAGAAAACTATTGTCTTTTGCTTTTTTTTTTTTTTTTTTTTTCCCTACAGGATAATATTTTGGCTGTTCTAAATGCATGAGTAAAACTTTTCTCTTGTGCATCAGTATTTAATTTATAAGCTCACAGCACCAACACAACTTTTGGGCAATATTTGAAGTCTTATCTGTTATCAAACTTCAAACAGTCAACCAAATAGGCATATAGAAGTCTTCCTGCCAGAGAAAGTTGCTTTAATTTTATTTAGATTGATGAGGGTCTTCAGAGATTAAACTCAGCAAGTGATCTCAGACAACCATTGGGGAAAATATGTTTGATCCATCTGAGTCTGGTACATCTGAGTTTAACTTCTAAGGAAGATAATAGAGATGAATGCACAGCATCGCCTCAAAGTCCCTCCCCAAGAACATAATACAGCTACTGGAGGCAAGGAGAGCTGGAGGCTGAGCTGCCTTTGATTGTAGCAGCTGAGAGCCTTTGGGGACTGGGTTCCCCAGGGCTCCTTCTGAGAGCAAGAAAGAGAGGCACTCAGTGGTGGCTCCTGTTCTGCCAAAGGAGAATCCACAGTTGGGTCAATAGCAGTGGGCTGGAATGAAAGGTCAAGGTAAGGCCAAGCAGTACCATCAAAACACTTTGGTCTCTCTTGTCCCCAGGGAGATTGTAGATAAAGGCAAGTAACGCTGTTTCCGTGCTCTGCCCTAGTCTGTGGTCTGACTGATTGAGGTCCAAGGAATTTGAGGATATAAAACCTTGTTCCAAGAAAAAGTAGGTGAGATGCCGGGTAGGAGTTGGCAAGTATATTAATGCACAAAGTTCCTGGTTAGGGTTAGACCACAATGTGTTTTAAGGTTTCTACCTTCTTTACCTCTCTGTGGGGGTATTGCCAGAGTATACTAGGCACAAAAATACATTTAAAGTCCTTAAACAAAAATAGGAGTGTAAATGTTTTAATAGGAGCATAAATGTTTTAAACTGGGTAGTTTCTAAACTGTAGCCAATTCCTTCCCCATAGTTCCTTCCTTTGCTCTGAAATCTGATCATTTCATTTTTGTAATCCTGTTTATCCCTATCCACCTGTGGCTTTTCTGATTTTCAGTGCAAACTGAAGTGCTGTGCATTATAATTAATTTTAATCCTAGAAAAACAATTCCATCAAAAAAAAAAAAAAAAAAAAAAAAAAGAAGAAACCAACAAACCCCAAAGCATCATTTGCTCATGCTATTGCTGTTCTTCTCTTATAGTTATGTCTGAGCCTCCAGAGAACATAAAAAAATCGCCTAAATATTTTCCTCATGGTCAACCTGACTGTGATTCTTCAGATTAAACCACTGGTTATCCATTGTGGTACCTTTTCCCACTTTTAGGTCTCTGGTTTAAATGCAACAATTTTTGAATCGTGCATTCTTTGTGCTACCATTTGGATGATTCCTCATCTTTGAGAAAAAGAAATGGTACAGATCAATTCTCATTAAATGTTTACATTACAGAAAACACCAGCATAACTTGTACTAGCTATGACCACACGCAATTTTTTTCAGGCTAAATTAAAGAGGTGTGGAGGTGGAATGAGATTAGCCACAGCCTTTGAGGAAGTCTTGTGAGTTGATGTTGAAGCACTTTTGTAGGGTACTGGAGAAAAAAATCCCCTGCATTCCTCTGCCTTGTGGTGTATTTGATCTGTGGGCAAAACAAGGACTCTAATTTAGTTTTACAGTGTACTTTGATATTTTTCTGAAGGATGTGATGTGTGCACCATTTGAGGTTGTTTCTCCATTTCTTAGGCTGTCAGTCTAACACCTTTCTGAAGCATTAAATGGCCAGTTAAAATGTGGAAAGCAAGATACAGATGGTAAAATCCAGATATCAAGCTCTGTCAGACAAGAACTGAGAGGAGGTTGTGCTATTCAGATATTTTACCAACATTACTACATCCCTGTTCCTTACCTTATATTATTCAAAAATTCTATTAAAAACCAATTTTGAGTTGTTTGGTTTTTGGTGTTTGATGGGTTTTTTGTTTGTTTCTTTTCTGAAAGTTGTGTTTTTCAGGCAAGTCACAATGTAAACAAGGTGAAATATTGTCCAAAGACTGCTAGCGCTTCTTTTTTGCTGAGTGAATTTTGCTCTGCTCAGCCACCATCTCTTCCTTGCTGAAACATAATAAGATCTAATTAGGATGAGAGTGATGAAAAGCCTTTTACATGCTTGTAGAAGTAGGTAGTATCCATCCTTGAATAAGATGTAAAAAGATAAAGCATTTTTATATACTTCTTGACCACGTTTGAAAACTGAATGTCAAAATCAGCATGCAGGCTTAACAAGAGATACGTACTTTTAAGAAGAATTTTAATAAAACCAACTCATCAAGTGTATGGAAAACATTTGAGCACAGACAATTCGTGTCAAAGTGTTGATGCTTTTGCTGTCACAGAGTAAGAGGTTCTTCAGCACAGACTCATAACTTTTCCAGAAATAGTTCCACCCTTAAATTAGTGGGTTAGGAATTAAGTGTTCTCAGTGCAAGAATGTTTTGCCAGTTCCACTTATGACACAATCTGCAAAGATTCTGCTTGATGCAGGGGAAAAAACAAAATGAAAAAAAGGCTATTTCTGCATAACCAAAAAAACCCCCCAAAACCCAAAAACACCAAACAAAACACCATGAAAGAATAAACAGATATAATCAGGAAATATTGGATAGCTAATCAAAATATTACATACTTTAAAGGAAAAAGAATACAGTAAGACATGATGGCAGGCCAGCAATGTTTAATAGTGCCTCATCTTTACTGCTGAATACCTTAGAAAAAATATGTTACCTTTGAAAAGTTGTAACTGTGAAAATTGCTACTCTTTAGCAGATAGAGATTGTAAGTTTCAGGCATATTTAATATTAGACATTTTCAGATTTTCATTTGTAGTTTTTCTTTTTTATTCCTACATAGCATATTTCAGGACAAGCTGCTAAAATATGTAACACATGTGAAGTTGGAAGAAAATACATATTACTTGCTTACATTGCAAAAGGTGTTTATTTCACTGTTTTCACACTCCAGAAAATGAAAACATATTATCCCGAAAGCAAGACCTATACCTCTAATCATAACAAGCCCTTATACACATAAACACATACACACAGATACACTAATGCACAGATTTTCATTGATACAGTGGATTAATTTAGTATTTCACAAATATTTCATTTAAAAGTTTATTGATATTTCTCATCGAAATAACTTTTTATTAAATAAGGTGGGATTACATTATTCTGGAAAAAAAAAAAAAACTTGGTCAAAATTTTCCATGGTATTTACTGAAATTGCATGGTCAGTGAAGAAAGTTTCTCTTCCACTCCCCTTCAGAATTAACAGTTGTTTGTGAGGTAAAAATTTTGACCAGGTGTATGTTTTCTTATTTGTTAACTCAGTGGCTGTAGAAAACAAAATTGCAAGTATACGCCATTGTACGTGAGCTTTAAATCAGCATATCCAACATTTCCAAACCAAGATGGAATGACACGTTGAACAATACTTGCCTTCCTAATAATTCTTTGATTCTTTGATATATCAGCTTCTGTACAACAGCCTGTCATATCGTATATGCACACACATTTAGCTGTCTTCAAACTACAGATTACTGGGTAATTAATGACATTTATTAGGTCTCTTTCTATGCATAATGTTTTCATACAGCTTGGAGACAAACTTTTAAAGCCTCTTTCCAGATCTGTAGCATGGAGATACATAAAGGAACAAGGCCTGATTTAATGCTTATCAAAAAGATTGCTGCTATGGTTGCTTCATGTGATTGTAAAGACAGAACAAACAAAACAACAAACAAGCCACCCACCTAACAAATGTTTACACTGTCTTTTTCACTTAGATTGATACTTCAGAACAGGTTGTTAGAGTTGAAACAGTACCTTAGTACAGAGATTTCTTCAAATCACATTCAGGTCCCCATTCCCTTCCCACTAGTGACCAGGTAGCATCCTTCAGGGAGACCTCCTCCATAAGTACAATAATAGGGAAGCATTTCAGGTATTTTTCAGGCCAAATGGTCCATTTTTGCATTTGGAAACACGGAAGAGGCAGCATGATATTTCACTAGCAAGGTCTTGAAGACTTCAACAAGGGGCCTGGGGACATGTATGCATTTATAGGCCAAATGCTCCCAATCCACCTATTTTTCATCAACAATATCTTAGCTTTAAGGTGCAAAAAACCAACAGTCATCAGAACTTCAGAAAGTCCCTTAAAGCACTGCAAGCTTTTTGAACAGCCTGGACATTGTCAGCTGCTGCTTTGAGCTCACCCCAAGGGCTGCACATTCTTCCTTCCTCTACTAACACTCAAACTGCTGTAATCTCTTGTTCTGTTCATACTCCCTCTCCTCTTCCCACAGCTCTGGTTTGAACAGTGCATATAAAGGTACCTTTGTTATTCTTTCTGGAAAAGGAACAGCTTCTTCAGTCTTGTAGTTTCTTGCAAACTTATCAACTTCAGTCTTTGTTTGTCCCTTGCAAAGAAGATCACTGCCTTTGCAGCAGAACTAGAGTCCATTGACAAAAGTATTTAAAGCTTCCTCCCTTAGGCTGGTGGGCTCACAGGTTCCCACTCTCTCTCAAAAAAAAAAAAAAAAAAAAAAAAAAATAAAGTTAGAAAAATCTTTTCCTATAATTAAGAAAAGCAGAAGACTATCTGACCAGGAGGGAGCACACAGTGGTGAAAGTTAAAGTAGCGAGAAGCATAGCAAGCTCTCCAACAGAGAGAAATGTGGTACACATGACTTTGTTGCTTCTGCAGCTGATAAAGCCTGAAGCAACTCAGTCTCTTTTCCTCGGTAACAAGTGATAGGACAAGTGGAAATGGCCTCAAGCTGTGCCAGGAGAGGTTTAGATTGGATATTAGGAATAATTTATTCACTGAGAGGGTGATCAGGCATTTGAACAGGCTGCCCAAGGAAGCAGTAGAATCACCGTACCTGGAAATGTTCAAAAACTGTGTAGACAAGGCCCTTAGTAATATCATTTAGTGGTGGACTTGGCTGTGCTGGGGTAATGATTGGATTTGATGATCTTAAAGGTCTTTTCCAACCTAGCTGATTCTGTGATTCTGTGATTTCTGATATAACCATAACTGAATAGAAAATGCCAGTTCCATATTAGTGGCTGGATGTAATCTCTCCTCATCAACATTCTGAACCACTTCAATGCCCAATGTTTGCTAAATCTCCTCTTATCGCTACAATTTGGTGATTAAAAAGCCAGAGTTAATTTCATTAAGCTTCTCCTTCCGTGAAGAACTTAAGGAAACAAAATTATTTCTAAACACAGAGTTTCCAAATCAGTAGCAAAGCCTGATCTTTGTATATTTCCAAGAAATATATTATTATTATTGTGGCCAGCTGTAATGTAAACAAAAATTATCTTTGAGGGAACCTTTCCAGGGGCCAGACATGGGTTTTTTGAAAGACTGAGGCCTCTGTGTGTTGTGTCAGTTAGAAAACAATCTGAGTAATCTCAGTGCTTTATTCCTAGAGTTCCTACCATGTCTGTTTTTCCATTTCACTGGCAGATCATTTTCATATTTTATTTCACATGCACCCCATATGCACAATGATAACTTGTGTACCTTTCAGCTGATTTTATGGAGTGAACTGATTTAACTTTTCCTCAGGAAAAGGCATCATAAAAGTAGGTGTTGGTATGCCATGTCCAAGTGTTTTTCCCCAGAGCAAGCTATAACCATTCCTGCAGGCATCAGAATCTGATAAGAATGGAATAAGATTCATTTCAGATTTAACCTTGAGAAATTTGTTTTCTTCCACAGAATTTGTTTCACACAGCACTGAGCACCAGCTAGCTCTTTCAGCACTTTCCACACCTAAAATAATCTAGTATGGTTGTTAGGTAAATATTTATCTAATATGCTATGAGAAATGTTTGTCTTCTGTAACAGTCCAACACTCTTTCTGGTTTTGATTGCTGTTATTGAATAATTAGGCTTTTCTAAATTTTATGCTAGACCCATAACAAATATTGAATGCAAAATTTGATGTTTCTGGTTAGCAGTGGAGCCTTTACAATTAGGTGGAAATAACGACTAACAAAAGACTGGCTTTTCAAGCAAGAGCTGTTTATACTGTAAGACATGCCTTTCTTGTCAAAATGCTAGGGCTTGGGGGTTTCTCTTTGTTTCGATTTAAAATAGTTGGAAAGGTCTTGAAAACAATTTGGATAGATGCGCTTTTTTAAGAGAAGCTGTCAGGTATAAAAGAACTTCTTAATCTCTTCCATCTTGAATGTTGTTTTGATATGGATTTAATGATTCGGATTTAATGATTCAGGTTAATGATTCAACAGCTTAATTACTTCTATTAACAAAGTGGTGTGTTTGTCTTTTACAAAAAAAAAAAAAAAAGAGAGAACTCAAGCATTTTTCCCCTTCCTTTACTGCTTTTTTCTGTTCATCAAACATATTTACATAGCATGATGTAGAGCTGAATATCAGGTAATCTTTACAGCCTTGGAGAGTAAAGATCTTGCAAAATATTCTGAGGTGATGCAACTGCAAGTTGCTGGACTCCTGAGCATCTTATACCTCTAAACATGAAATTAATGGTCTCCTGTTACCCTTTATCCATAAGTGTGATGCAAAAAACCGGCCAAATATAAATGGATTAAAGGCAGCACAAGGATATACTTGTGTGTCAAGTCAATAAAAGTCTACATTGAAAGGACTGTAAATCTATGAAATGTTTACTGACATGTTAATGTTATCCCCACTATTTCCAAGCACACTTTGAGCATTTCCTGTGATGTTAATTAAATGTTTCTCATTCTGTTCGTGCCAGTTAGTCCAGGTGGCTGTTAAATCAATCAAAACATGAGGCTGTGAAGGGGAAGCTGCAGTGTAACGGGTTGCCCCCCTCATTACAATTCACATGTATGGAGATGAATCTCCTGAAGATAGACATTGATCCACATCTGGAATAAACAGTCAGGAGTGCATTAACTTCAAGGAGCTCTCCCACTTTATAGCACTTGAGGCTCTTGCCCCATTGACCTTTGAGTAAAAGCCTTTTTCAGACAGGTTTTCCCACTCTGGTTTAAATTTGAACTAATTTTTATTGCCCTTACCCAAAATCCTTCATTTATTTTTTTTTTAATCAGCATTACATAGTTTTGTTTTGTTGTTCTTAAGAAGAAAAGTAGTTTTCTTTTCTCCTTTACTGCATTTTATTTGAAAATGTGGTTTCCAGGGCCAGAAGCCAACCCGGCAATTGCCTCTTAGAATAGAGATTTGACTGGGATTTATGGAAGAAATACAGGTGTGAGGCCTGCAAGCAAGATCTAGCTGGGCCTGCATTTATAACAGACGACTTTGTCCTGTCTGCCATGGAAGCTGGGCATGTAAATGCATGTAAATGAGATTGTTGTGATAGGAGAGAACCTGGAGGTATTTAAGCACAGAGAAAACCAAAAGAAATGGGACCCTTGGATATGACTTTTATATGTGCAGACAGAGCAGCCTTATTAAGCCCTCTGAATCTATTAATGCCTCTGTTAGCTGGAAAGGAGCCTTTGCACTAAGGTTGGTGGAATTTCACCTTGCTTTAGAGACAGAATGCTCCAGATACCTATTTGTGCTCAATCTTTGCATACAGTGGAAGAAATTACACAGTATTTTAACTTAATTTTTCTATGTGGATCTCAGTCACTTGTGCTTGTGTTGGAGATGCATAAGGGTTGTACCAGTTCTGCTAAACAAGTGCTCATAAAAACACAGTGCAACTGCTCTTTACTTTGATTTCATTTACAAATGTGCTGAAGATGTGGTGACATATGGATATGGGCAAAATCCACCTTCTCTGTTTTGAAAGATGATGCAGTTTGACAGCACTTTAAGACAGATCTTCACAGATATTTAAGACAGTAGTGGAGTTTGATGCCTGTCTACCTCAGAGCCAAGACCACAGCAGCTGCTGCTGTAGGATCAGAGTTGTCATTTACTCCTTCTCTCTGCGCACTTTTTTCTGCTGAACAGATTTCAAAGCAGAAGAGAATTCAGACAGACCTGACAGCACCTCAGTTTAGCGACTGCTCCTCTGCAAGCCGCTTACAAGGCAAGATCAGCAGCTTGCTGCTGAGCTGACAGGCTGGTGGGAGTTACTCAGCATGATGAACTCTGCCACAGAAACAGATCAGTGGAAAACAGTATATTTGCACTAAGGGTAAAAAAAACAGCATCCAATGACTTTTCCATTAGCTAGTTCATGGCTCAAGCTCAAGCCCAAACGCTGATCTCTCACACTCTCAACCCTCCCTATCTTAGAGCAAGCCAAGAAGCTACCGCTCTTTTAAGCAGTGTATCTATTATTTTGGTGATTATATACATATCACACTGTCCTTTTTTCCTACATAGACTAGATACAGCCATATCAGAGCGGGAAATAGAGAGCTGGCGCTCACAGTTCTGTGCTTCTTTATAAATGTCAGTATATGTATAGCCAGGGTATCCAAGACTATATGACTAGAAACTCCTCATTTAATGTTCATATCCTCTATTTGTGGTGTAGCTTACAGCTGTTCTTGATTTTTGCTGTAAATTGTACTTTGAATTTACTATAGCTTTGGCTTCCCATTTACACTTACCAATATTTTAAAATTATTAGACAACATTGATGTACTCCTTCTGTATCCTATGCTGCTCTTTGAAAACTAGCCTGGAATTAATGAAAATGATGTAAACAGTTATGTGCCCTCAGACTGCTCTGCCACCATAGTGAGCCTGTCTCACACTTAGTGGTGTGACATGGACCTAAAGACAAATCTGTATGCACTCTTTTCATGTTTGACAAGGAAGATGCGGTTCTAGCCTTGGTGGGAGGCATCTTTATATAAAGAAGATGTTTGCAATGTGGGTTTCCAATCAAAACAAAGTGACAGAAAACTTTCTGAATCTAGCTGAAGTTTGTTGTGATGTGTACTTGTTGAAATTTTAATGTTGGAAAAAAGATGCAATTCCAGGGGAGAAAAAGCTAATGAAGATCACCAACAAAAAGAGCAGAAAAGTCCATAAGTCACATGCACATTCATACAGCCATGCTTGCTGAGTCTGAGTCTTCAGGCATTTCTTTTCCTATTCAAGTGTTACCACAATTTCCCATTTATGTTATTTCGTATTTAATGCCAGTCTTTTACTCAGAATTTTAACTACCCTTCTCCAAATCAGTTTCCTTTTTCTTCAGTCTTCTCTTTTTTCCCACAGTCGGACCTGTCCACTCTTCCTCACCCACTTGTTTCCTTAATTTTACTGCCTCCATGTATTCTTCCTTTTACATGAACAGTACTAGACATATAATTAAAATCTTGCTATACAGCTATTCAGATATTTGTAGCCCTGGCTAGTAACACAGCTGAAATCATAGCCCCAAATGAGACAGGAAGGAACGCGGCCAAATTTTGTCTCCTACCAATTTTAACTAGGGACAACATCATCCTGAACTGAAGTTCCCTGTTCTGAGGGAATGAGAAAGATTCTGCAGCACTCAAGCTGGTAGTTTAAACCTACCTAGGCATATAAGAGAAGCAATGGTTTTGAAAACAAATAACTACAATACGGCTGGAACTATTTGAAAAAAAAGGTCTGAACAGTAGTCTCATCTGGAAAGATTTACAGGTCCGACATTTAAATGTGAATGGGTTTAGAGAAAGTTAGAAGTGTCACAATATAGATCAGTAGATGATGGAAAACTTCATCTTCTCACAAGAACTTGATAACAAAGAAATAGCAGTCCAAGGTTTTGGTACCCATTAGTGTAGTTATTAAATATCTGTTTTGAAAAGTAGGCATAAAAGTACAAAAAATTGAATTTTCCTTTCACAGAATGAAGAAAACATTTATTGCAGCTGAGATAATTCTAGGAATGATGAAGCGTTCAGGCGTGGTACACTATGTACTTAAAATTAGCTAATACTGGAGGTGGCATCACAGAATGCCCTGTCTGGTGACAAAGGAACTTCTGAGTGACTAAAGAGTACAGAACTGTTACTGCTGGTTATTCTTCCTGACCATATTCTAAGATATTCATGTAAGGCTTGTCTACAGGACTTTACATATATTTTGATTTTTTAAAGCACTTCTGTCCCTTAAATTTGGCATATGACTAGTTCTCCTATTGGTTGTTATCATACCCTTATATGTCTGAGTACTCTCAAAGCAAGGCTCAGTCTGTCTCCACCCCTATGCATTAATCCTTCAGACCTCAAAGTCTCATACTCGATCTATAGTCAGAAAATATGCTTTTTATTTTGCAGAAAGTATCTTGTTAGGGAGCAGAGCTCCTTTAAAATTCTCAAGCCAGACAATTGCTGTTCATCTAGTGCTGTCTTTATACACTTAATTTAAGTTAATGTGAATCCTATTAAGTTGGCCTGTTCAGTGTATCCAGTGCTCTCAAGCCTTGTCAAAGCCACAGCACTCAGTCTCATTTACATCAACACAGGCTGAAGTATGCTGTAACTTATAAATTGGTTCAGTCAGAAATACAGCTCTTGACAAGCGCTAAATGCATCTCACATCTAGCAGCATTTGTCAAATGTCTTTTCTCATTAAGTTCAATTTGGGTCTTATAAGAAGTTCCCTCGGAGATGTTAGCTGTTTTCATCTTGCACCATTAGTAAAGAGTATAATAGTCTTTTAATAGATCCCCGGTGAATTGCAAATGTGCAAAATTGCTAATTTCTTGACTGAGTTTTTACAGGGACATGAGATCTTCTATAAATATAATCTATCTGATGAACAGCACATTTTAAACATACTGTTTGTTTCTGTGCTCCTGTTCTATTTAGCCCAAAGGAAGAAAATTAGTTAAGAGAGCAGGGATTTTTGTTCTACACTTGTACATGGAGAAGAGTAAAACACTGAGCAACCTTGGGATCTATGAATACACAGAAATGAATCGACATTGTAAGCTGGGAGGGTTTGCTTGTTTTCCTGTAGCTACTGTTATCTTCCTCATCCAGCTCTGGTCTACCCTCATGCTACCCACATTGCTCTGGTTTGTGCCTAGTTCTGGGTCCCACTGGCCCACAAGACAGTTTCCACCATCACATGGCATGATATGGCATGGTGCAGTGTATCGGTGAACACATTCATTCTCACAATGGGTGCTGGGCCAAAAAGGACATGACAGTCCTGACTACTTCCAAATAGGTTTTCTGGGGTAATGTGTCCCCTTTTGGCTGTTTTTCACCTCTATTAATAGGTTGGGGGCAGGAAAGGAGGCAGTAGGGATCTTATTCAAAGTGATTAGCAGCAGCAAAAATACCTTTTTTTCTAGATCTGCCAATTATAACATATACTACTTGCTATCTTGCCTACTGCCTACAGTGGGTGCACTGTAATGCACAATGCTTCTTTATTTAGAACTTATTTGATAGTCCCTCTTTCAAAGCTGCTTAGGAACTATTCACACCAGTTAAAAATCATGAGACATTAAGTTTCACAATACTTCCTAAAAAATTGTGGCACCTAGCCTGTGTTTCAGGAAAGAGTTAAGCAGGGATACACAAAGGAAAAGAGAACACATAAAGCTGTCCCCACCTTTCCCTTTGCAATAACAAAACACAGGATTCATTAAGGGGAAACTTGAGAAAGTAATTCAAAATCTGTTCTTTCATACCATAGTGGTACCATACATATTACATTCTGCAGGTCTCATTGTGAAATGTCCCACTCCCTTAAGAATTTTTATACCAAACTGAGGACATAAAAGGTCCATCTGGATTCCCTCCAGCTTTTCCTTCTACCATTGTTCAATCTCTGTTTCTTCAATCTTTGCTAAGCTGCTGGAACATGCCCCAAAATGTCAGTAATAGGACTTCCATATTCTACACTGAAAAATAACAGAATAGAGTTTGTAATACAAATACTGCCACTGACAGATATTTGCTGAGGCAGTCATGAGGCTCAATTTAGAAGCTGTAAACTGTTACAGAAACGTAAATTCCTATTCCATTAATGTTGTGCCACACTTAAATGAGGGACAAAAAACACCCAACTCACAGCTTTCTAGAGCAGCTACCTGAATTTTCCATTTTATAAAGATACAATCATGGATGAACATGGTTCTTATACAGATGCTTCTTCTACCTGTGGCACTTAAAACTCTAGATGAAAATCCAGCTTCTTGGCTTTTCACTGGAACTGTAGATTCTTGAGTGAAATTTAGCGTTTTTACTTTCATATGTTAATACCTCTTATGAAATTTGGCAAATTTGTAATTCAGTGGAGACTTAGCTATTTCTAATTACTTTCAGATCATTTTCCCTTACTAAATCATATTTTCTCTTTGAGACATCACAATCTGTCTTTCATAAGACATAAGAAAGCCAAACTCTAGCAGAGCAGAGGAGAGGCAACTTAAAAGAAGAAATTCAATATAGATCCTCTGCCCAGTATGTTAGGCGGTTGTGCCAAGAATGCAGCCATTTTCAGCTTATGTTGATGCCTCCGCCGACACTTACTAAGGTGTGTGGAAAATACACATCTGCCTTTCTTCTAATTTGTAGTTAAAACAGGAGTTCAGAAAGAGGTACTCTTTCATCTCCTTGCACATTTTTGTATGCCAAAGGCTTGCCCAACACCTCCCAGGTTGCATGGGTGACCTGCATAAATTATTACCCATCATTTATATCTCTTTCTGTTGAGTTTCACCCTTTTCCTGTCAGAAGTAGTTTTCTCTCATGACTCAGTCTTCTTTCTGAGGCTGAAGATCAGAATGGAACAATCATCTCTGTGCATTCTCAAATACAAGTCTTGCACTTTTCTGTTCCTATCTTTTTCCACTCTGTACATGGCAAAGCATATTTATTTAGTGCAAAATCGTACTGCTCAGCACTAGAAAGTTAAAGATTAGTAGACTTTCATTTTTTGCACAAGGTCCAACATGGAACAAGAGAAGCTTGGTACTACATAAAATGCAGTTATGTTCAAACTACATTTTCTGCAACCAAGGAACAAGTTGGTGATGGTGAAGTGAGGCCTTTGTGCAAGTTGTGCATGCATAATTTCATTTGAGAGCTGCTATAGCATATTTATGAGAAGGAGAAAAAAAATGATTCACCAGTCTGAGATAAAATTCAGCAACAGCCCAATAGGCACCATATACTGTAGGTTTTATAATAGCAGCAGTCTCCAAAAATCCTGCTTGCTGTTTGACTTACATCCCTCTTTATGGTTCTACACAATTAATATTAAGTTTGAGATCAGGGTAAGATATTAAGAAGGAAATGTATGTGTTATTGCCAGGAGACACTGTTCCCTTTCAAAATGAGGTGAAAGAGGAGAGGAGTATTTTGTTTGTATATTTTTCAAGCAGTAGATTTTACAGATCCACAAGAATCAGTCTGCTGAAAAGTGTAGTTACTTGTAAAAGAAATAATATTATTCATTACAGTTCAAGTCCAATACTCAAGAGAGTTTGCCTGCAGGACTTCTTGTTCACTGGTGCTGCATTCTGTTCTGTAAGACCATAATTTGAAAAGTATCTTGAAATTGAGGGTTAGCTCTGCTTCTGCAAAAAAGAAAAGGCCTCCAAGTGGGAATGAATCAGTACACCAGCTCACAGCTGATGATTCATGTCAAGATAATGAACACTGCAGACAGGATGCTTAAAATTTTGGTTGTTCTGTAGGTACTTTACTTTTCATTTATCTCCACTTTTGATTGCCTGATTTAAAAAAGCTGTAGATTAGCCTGAAATCATTTATGGCTAAGGGCACACCTAAGTAAACTGAAACAGGCAGTCCTGAGCACTGAGCTGGCTGGCAGAAACTAACTTAGGTATGAAGAAAGAGATGTATTAATTTCATAGAAACTTGCCCCTAAGCCAGATCTCTAGAGTCTGATTGCTTGAAGTGGTAAGATTCACTCCTGAAAATGCTTCTGTGAGTTAAATGCCTTTCAACAGCACTTTCTTCATCCATTAATATGGAATATCCTATAAGGTAGAAATTATTATTCAAATAATAATTCAATATACTAATTAATCAGGAAGTTCCCTGGCTTCAGGGAAATGGAAGTTTGTAGTCTGGTACTAGGAAATGTATAAGCAAATGCTTTAATCTTGCTCGGAAAACAGCAGAAACCTTATTAAAGGTGTCCTACAATCCAAAGATAAGAGAATGCAAGATGTTTTTATCCCTGTTTTAGGATAAAGAAGAAAAATAGAAATAGTAGTAACAACTTTAAAAAGATATCAAGGATGCATAATCTAGCCCCTTTAGCCAAATTTTATACTAAATAACATGTTGCCATAAGGTTTCTACATATATTTATTATCTGGTAGGTAGTGATACAGGGCATAGTACAGAACAGCTTTTGCAATATAGTTACATTAGTGAGGAACTAAAAAATCAAAGGTTTTAGTGGGTAGGGTACTCCCTTTTCTTCTTTTTTCTGTTTTCAGGGCTTCATTTAAGGAAAAACAGAAGTCATGAGCCTTTTTATTAGCACATGAAAAAACATAAGGCTAAACAAGTTGGCCTGTCTAGACGTAAGCACAGGGAACACTAAAGCCTTACCTCTCCTTCAGGAAGGCAGGAAAGAGGGTGTGTATGTGTGTAGAATCATAATAGTTACTGCCAGCCAGTAAATGTCAAAAAGCAAATTACACACACCAAGAGTCCATCTGGAGAGGACCAGCCATGGAGCCAGTCCACCAAGATGAGTATTTATAGCTGTCTTTAAAAGAAGCTCCTGCTCCCACTGTCTGTATACCCACCCTCTCACAAAATCTTCATTCCACCAAATGGGTTCTGGGTGTTCTAGGCTTCTACAGTAAAGTGGCAGCTGTGCAGCTCCTCTTTTCATCCCAAGTATTTCGGCACAAAATCCAGCTGCAGCAACCACCAGTGGTCAGCACTTCTGACTAACAAAGAACGCTGTCTACAGTGTGGAGAGGGCTTCTTCAAACTACTCATAGACTCAGCCAGGTTGGAAAAGACCTGTAAGATCATCAACATGAATTTGACAGGAAGAATTTAAGACAGTGACCACATTTAAAGTTCCATTTTTATGAACCTTGGGGAAAAGAAAATCACTTACAGTCATTCTGTACCAGCTATGTAACAAAATCACCCTATGGCGTAGGTGTTTGAAACTTGGCTGCGATGTCATCGAGTATTAACACTGAAAAAGCTTTAATAGTAGTATCTTCTCAAGATGTTTTGGTAGTCTTCACTTGAGTGACTGCATTCCACTTGACCTGAGGCATGTTGGAGGAGATGCCTTTGAGAATTTCTCCAGTAAAGTTTTTTAAAATGTCTCCTCTGCTTGGCTTATGCCTAGGAAATATTTTATAAGTCTACCAAGTAAATCAGTGTGGCTTGGACAAAATTATCCTCATCAGGTAGCAGCTCTACTGTTGTAAGTATGTTTCTTTGAAACTCTTTTCAAAATGGGTATTTATTCTATTTCAGTACTTCTTTGCCCTCCTCTACTAGATCAAACAACAAAGTCAAAATTGTGCTTGTTGTCTTGGATGTTTTAGTCAAAATATCCTGATATTCACTCACTGTGTATATATTTATGATAAAGAATTGCTGAAAGAATAGCAGTAGTAAGAGTAAATGAAGATATTGAGTGGTGTAAAAGCATTGGAACAACATTAAGATATTATACAGGCTGCAGTAAAGACAAGTAAGCCAGTTTTGTTTGTGAGTTTTCCAAAGTAGCAGTGTTTGAATTTGTTATTGCAGCAAAGTATTTTGTGCTTACTAAACTACTACCTTTGTCATTATATGACAGACTGAGAAAGTTGGGGCTGTTCAGCCTGGAGAAGAGAAGGCTACATGGAGACCTCATAGCAGCCTTCCAGCATCTGAAGGGGGCTTATAGAGATGCTGGGGAGGGACTCTTCATTAGGGACTGTAGTGACAGGACAAAGGGTAGCAGGTTCAAACTTAAACAGGGAAAGTTCAGATTGGATATAAGGAGGAAGTTCTTTACTGTAAGGGTGGTGAGGCACTGGAATGGGTTGCCCAGGGAAGTTGTGAGTGCTCCATCTCTGGCTGTGTTCAAGGCCAGGTTAGACAAAGCCTTGGGAGGCATGGTTTAGTGTGGGGTGTCCCTGTCCATGGCAGGGGGTTGGAACTAGATGATCTTAAGGTTCTTTCCAACTGTAACCATTCTATGATTCTATCTAAACACAAACTTGGCCTTGTCAAGAAAGTTGATGCTGGGATCCTTTAATGACACAACAATATTGGCATTTTTGATTTACGTTAATACAGAAAGATCAGTGGAACGTGCTATTAAATTTTATATTGCATGGGGTTGCCTGATCCTTCTAAAGGTTGTTTTCACTGGGAAAGAAACCAAGGTATGAATCTTTTCCTCGCAGTAAACTGTGCTCTGAGGAACATATTGTTTCCAGGATTAAGGTATAAGTGATACAGCTCTAAACCAAAATGTAGGTACAATTACTGAACGTAAGAAAAGTGTCAGTTTGAGACTTGAGAATAGGTACAAATAAAAAAATCACTCCCTACTTAAACTCTGGCTTTCCTTTGCTCAAAATAGTTCTCTTTCCTCAAGTTTATTTAGTATCCAAAAACTTTTCCTTCTTCTGTTTGTTATTTTGTTTACTTGTAAGGGGTGTGGGTGTGTGTGTATGTGTTTCTTATTTGTGTTGGGTTGGGGTGTTTTGGTCTGTTTTGTTGTGGGTTTTGGGTTGTTTTTTTCTTCTCCAAGATGTAAGGCTGGAGATCACTTACCCCACTGACTACCAGTACAAAGGCAGGAATTGTACAGGGAATAAACGAATGACTTAATGCAATTCACATGCAATTTTCATTGATTTAAATGGAATTATGTAAATTTGAACTAGTACTGTCAAATAATATCTTTAAAAGTTAACATAATTTTTAGTGTGGGCTTCTCGGATTTGCAAACCCTATTGAAAAACTTAGACATTTAAATAGAAGTACATGCAAAAACTAAACAGTTGTTTTGATGTATGACCAGAGGATGTGGAACAATGAGCCAAGAGCATATTAATAACTGACAGTCTTGTCAAATGCTGAAAATTCTGGATGATGTTTTAATGGCCAAAGCTACAATATTGCTTGTGAACCAAAACTGAAGGAATTTTATTCAGAGAAGATAATTTGGGAAAGGAATATATAGCCAGATCAAAGGCAGAAGAACAAACAAACAGCCCCAGATGTTTAGAAGCACAAATCCAACCAACTGTATAATCACTTTCGTACCGGCTCCATAATTAAGTGCTTTTCTTTCAGTATTGGTTGTATAACATGAGGAGCAAATACTTGATTGCTAAAAGGATAGATGGATTTTCTCCTTGGGATTCTTGCTTCTGTGTGTATATCATGTTGTGGGATTTGAAAGCAGTTATGACTGTATACCTATTTATGCTATGGGTGTGACTAGTGATTTTCCTGGTACCCTGGATGCTCACCTGAGTTTGTAGCACATTATTGAACCATATGAGCTATAGAATCAACTCAGTTGAAAAAAACCTTAAAGATCATCAAGTCCAACCATTCCCCAGCACTGCCAAGGCCACCACTAACCTATATCACTGAAGGCCTTGTCTACATTTGTGAACACTTCCAAGGATGGCAAATCCAGCACTGCCCTGGGAAAGGGGAATGTTACTGTATTTATTTATAAATATTTATTTAAGGAAAAAACAATATTTATTGTTATACTTTGACAGGATTAAACAAAACCTAATTTTGTGAGTCATATTTCAAAAGAAAAAGGTTAACCTTGCAGATTGTTTTCCTTATGTATTGTACCGATTCTAATAGAAGCATTAATATGTGTTAGTCTTATAAATCTTGCTGCTTGAATGCAAGCTATACTTACTAATTTTGGTCTGGTCCCATTCTGCCTGAATAATACACGTATGTCTAGGCTTATAAATCATGATTTTGAGTGCCAGTTGTCTCTATAACAGATACTGAGCAGTTCCCGTATGCACTGTAATAAAGTAATTCTTGTCACCATCTTATGGCTGCAGATACCATACGTCCTTGATCAGGGCAAGTACTGTGAAAGAGGAGTTGTTTCATAGAATCATAGAATCATTAGGGTTGGAAAGGACCTTAAGATCGTCTAGTTCCAACCCCCTGCCATAAGCAGGGACACCCCACACTAAACCATGCCACCTTAAGAAAATCAGAAACCTGTTAATAAAAGCAGAGTGAAAGAATAGGACCCTGAGCCTGGATTTAAAGAGATGTAGCTACCTTATGCCCCTGGGTTTTTAATTGCCAGAAGGCAGCAGGGTGAAGCTCTTCCTGATTGCAGCAGCCCGACTGACAGTGTTACAAATGCAAGAGGAAATCCTTGGGATGGCCTGTTTGCTGTCCACTTGGTATCACACATTGAGCAGTATGTCAACCACAGTTCTGAGCTAAAATGATATACCAATATATATGCCAATGCCAGGCACAGCACACTATGTCTAAAAATTAGGGATCCAAACTTTGTGTAATGTGTTGAAAATAGCAGCATTCAATAACTACAGGGGTTTTCTTTATGCAAAAAATGCAGGGCTGGCTTCTCGGCAGGAATATGTACAGCACTAATGAGGGTGCTGTTTTCTAGGAAGGGCTGCCCACTATGGTACATGTTATCCCTGTTCATTCTGTGTGGATGCATTGTGTGATACTGCTCGTTAACTGATTTAGGATCTGTTGGTGCCCTTGTAGAAATCAGTAGACTTGACTGGACCAATGTAAAGAAACAAAGGAAAGCTTTCCTCATGTAGCTTTCCTCATCCCTGGGCAAGTTAAACACGGAGAACACACACTTTAACTTACCTTTACCTGTTGTGCTACAGGACCATTGCACCACCCTTTCACAAGGCGAAGGCTGCAGATGTCAGGCACCCAGTTCTGTGTATTAACAGGTTAACTACTTGCTAAGGTGGCCCAGGCATGGTATTTCACCCAGCATGCAAGCAGTGGGTGAGTGCAGCTTAGTCTTGGCTGGAGTAGGTAACTGATGCAGGCACATAGCAAATGCCACCTTGCTGAACTGAAAGCAAACTGTTAGTGACCTACCCACTGAGAAGAATGTACCTAAACGGAATGATCAAAGATGAGACAGAATGAGACACAGCCCCATTTTTAAATGTCTCTTTAGCCTGAATTGCTCTGGCATCTCCATCTGCCTTGTCTCTGCCTAATGGTTTCAGCTTGACAGATTAGATGATTCACAGTCTCCAAAGCTGCTTTCCCATTTGCTTCACTGGAAAAAGGACTGCATGTTGAGAGAACACAGAACCCTCTTTCTTCAGGGTACTCTTATTCAGAGTACAGTTGACAACCAAACAGGAGAGACAAGCCTGTCAGAAGCATCTTTTGAGCTAAATTTAGGCTGTCCAAACCCAGCAGGAGATCAGCCATTTCTGTCTCACAGCCAGCTAGAGAAGTGCTTCTGTGAGGGTTTTTTAAGGGCAATGCTTTTTAGTACTGACGTTGCTGACTTTTAGCTGCACTGAGTAAATGTACACATACGCACACAGAGGTTTATATATACCAACTGTATACCTACAAATTCTGTCTGTATTACATGCAAACACATACCTGTTGCATAGAAATGTTCATCTCCACTTTGTAAACGAGCCATACTTAGTCATTTCTTTTAATTTCCCATTATCATGCATTAGGCCCAACCCAGCAACATGTTATCCGTCTTTCTGGCTCCACCGGGGTTTTCTGGTGCTCAGAATGCTGCTGAGGGTGCTCTGTTCCCTGCAGAGTTAGGTGTGCTGGGTAGGTTATATTTTGATATTGACAGTGAGCCAACCCCTGATATTGGAGCCCTTTTCTGTGCAGCGCTTCCTATGATTCCTTGGCACAAAAACAGGACAGAGTTTGTGCTGGGGATGAAGTTAGTGTAGCTGACAGTTGTTTCGCACATCCTTTTGTATCTCCAGAAGTGGAGATACAAAGCCAGTGTTGGACCCTGAGGCAAGAAAACCAGAGCTGGGGCTCCTCTCACTTGTTGCTGGTTGCCAGCAGCCAGGTTATCTGCCAGTTAAGAGTACAGCAGGGATGATGTTCTCAGGGTCTGTAAGAGAGAAATGTTGCACTGAGATTTTTTCATCTCTAGCTTTAAGAAAGCTTGTCACTGCCCTTTCACGCTTGCATCGGGGGAGCACTAATGAAAGACCAAGTCCGAGAGCATGAGCCCAGGCTCTGAAACTGGACTTGCTGATTCAGTGAAAACTGAAGACAGCCTTAAACACACTTGACCTAGCACTGCGTAACGGAGAATTCTTCCCCTCGCGTCACACTCCTAGAAGTATTAATAGCAGTAGTGAAAACCCAGCTTTAACCTTTCAGTCAGAGGGTTCAAGAAGCTCTTAGAAAAGCTCACCAGTGTTGTTTCCTCCCAAGCTTATGGTTGCAGACACTGAAGCACAGGAAAGGGAAACAATCTGTCCCAAAGCTACTGAGGCTGTGTCTAAATTATCTATCTAGAGAACATGCCATAGGTAGGGCACTACCCTACCTGCCAACATAAGCAAGTGAGGATGGTGTTGGGTGCTGCAGGAATGCTCTCTGAATTCTTCTGCTAGCTGAGAACACATCATTATTATTGTTGTTGTTATTATTATTACTAGCATTATTATTATTATTATTCCAGAAGCATTGTGGAATGCTGACAAATGAATGTTTTGCTTTAAAGAAATAATGGGTTTTCTTATTGAAATCATTCTGCTAAAATGCAAGCCACGGAGCACAGTGGAAGTTTGAAACAGGACAATTATTTTTCAGGCACCTTCCAATATTTTCTGGCTTTTAATGAGGAATATTCCACTCCATCAGTAAACAGACTGTAAGTAATGGGGAAACATTCTATGTACATTATTTACAAGCAACAAACTGTCAGCTTTCACTGTTCTCTGGGCAGCTTTGCAGTGTTTCTAAGCTGATTTTGCAGCATTGTACAAACAGAAAAATTTATGAATGATCCAGAGACACCAGTGAGGGTCTCGGGGCCCTGCAGGTCAGAATCAAGGGAATTCTGGCCCACCAATCCTGTTGTGCTCAGCGGCTATTGATGCTTTTGACTCAAGGCTTTATTGACTTGCTTTTTTTCCACAGAATGAATTTGCCAGGAGTCAGAGCCAGTTTAAGCTGAAAGAAGTTGTTGGGCCTCCTGCCGGGCTTGAGGGCAAAGAATTTACTGACTCTTTTGGTTAACTAGAAATATTTTGCTTTATAATCTCAGGGCTCATAGCACTCACCAGCCTAGCTTTCCAAAAATACATCCAGGGAGTGCACAGACTACAATAAATCCCTGGAAGAGGAATGCATGATTCACAAGCAAAATCTGACGTCCTGCATGAAGGAGACAGAAACCACTCCATATTCTCCACTGCAGATGCCTGCCTGTAAAGAAAAATTACATGCTTTAAAGGTTATGCTGGGTTTTGCTCTTAGAGCTTTTGTACCATGTCAATAGAGCCCCGGCAGTGTACTGCAGTTACTGCTCTGGGATAAGAAGCCTGTGCCCAGGCCCTGGGGCGCACAGCAGAAGGGGGTAGTTTTGTTGCTGAGTTAAAGAGCTTCTGAGAGCGGTCCAGGAACCTGTTTTGCAAAGTGATGGATGTGTTCTTCCACGAAAACTTGGAAACAGGATGTGTCACAATGGGGGCTAAAAAAACTGTGCTATTTGTCCTCTGTGTCCTGGTGCTTTCACATTGACAGATTTATCCTGCTATTGGAAAGGCCTAAACAATGTAAAGGAGTGATGAGATATATAGAAAAAATTAATAGCCTGGAGAAGAGAAGGCTTCAGGGGGACCTTATGATTTAAGCCTATCAATATTAGAGGGGGCTTACAAGAAAAATGGAGACAGACTATTTAATAAGACCTGCAGTGATAGGACAGTGGTAATGATTTTAAGCTAAAAGGGGGTAGATTCAGACCAGATATAAGGAAGAAAGAGTCCAAAACAACAAAGCTGAGAGCCTAGGAACCAGATATCCAGTGGAGCCAAGGGGTGCTTCACATGACAATAAGAGCAGCAGAAGAGTCAAAGGAGCTTCTGGGAGAAGCTCTAAGTATCATGCCAATGACTTCAAGGCAATGGCAGAGGATATTGTAATGCCTAGGAAGAAGACATTGAGTGAAGGGCCACAGAGATGATGGAGGTACTGAGCACCTCTCTTATAAGGAAAAGCTGAGAGAGCTGGGATAATGTATATAACCTTTCAGCTAGGCAGGCGGTGGTTGCAGAGGAACAGTACCCAGCACACTAAGGTCTGTGCCATCCTGCAGGCCCATGGCTCCAGGCTCCTGAGCAGCCCAGCTGCTCTCCAGAAGACACCTAGCAGCCCACATGAAAGGAAGAGACTCTCAGCTGTGGAAAGAGACCATCAGCCTGAGAAGAGCCATCAATAAAAGATATGTGCAAATATGTATTTTCCATTCTATATTCCAGGATCTTAAACAATCATGGAATCGTTAGGGTTGGAAAGGACCTTAAGATCATCCAGTTCCAACCCCCCTGCCATAAGCAGGGACACCTCACACTA
>JBCJKH010042407.1:0-20311 GCA_039877255.1 Loriculus beryllinus
TATGAGGTCTCCATGCAGCCTTCTCTTCTCCAGGCTGAACAGTCCCAGCTTTCTCAGCCTGTCTTCACACAGGAGGTGCTCCAGTCCCCTGATCATCCCCGAATCCCACACACCTCATGCAGGATCTTGTGCACCTGGCAGCCCTTGCTCCCTTTGGGATTTTTTGTGGGGGAGGGAACTTCCCTGGACACCTGAATTCATCAAGCAGTTTGTCCAGCCCCTGTGGCACTCCTCCTGGCCCGACCTCTCGCTGTTTCCAGTGCCTGATTCAGTTTGATCATAGAATCATGGAATCATGGAATGGTCTGCGTTGGAAGGGACCACAGAGATCATCTAGTTCCAACCCGCTTCCAACTGGGTAACTGAGTGATTGTATGAGCAAACTGTGAGGGAGTAAATTAATGTTGTGTGTATTATCTGCTATTGCTATTATCTGCTATTAGCTTCCTGGGGTGAAAACCTTGAGCACGCTGGCTGTCTCATTGTCAGCTTCTATTGCACAACCAAAAAATTTTAAAGCAAATAAGGGGAATGAATCCCTTCTTTCCACCTTCTCCTAGAGCCCCTCTGTCTTCCTTTTGATTTCTGCATAGGCTCTGCTGTCTTCCTTTTCCTTTACAGTCTCTCTCACAGCTGCAGTAGTAACAGATCCAATTTTGAGGCCAATCTGGAGGCTTCCCAATAAGTGTGAACCTTAAGTAAGGTAAAAGCAAAAACTGACAATACTCTTATATGAACAATGTATCTTATACCTTTCTCTACATACCATCCCTAATTCAACCAGTATTTCTAGCACACTTTTCTGTCTTCCCTTTCAGGTTCCAGACCAGATTTTCCTGCTTCTTTCCCGTCTGACTGAATAGAGACATCAGCTGCAATGCTCCAACACCATTTCTGGTTGTTTCTCACAGCTCCCTGCTAGTCTCCTACACAGCCAGTAGAGCTGTAGTAGTTCAGTCTGTAGCAAAGGTTATTTCAGGTTCTTTCTCTTAAGCGAAGAGTAGGAGTGGTAGTCAGCATAAATGTTTAATAAGCCCTGAGAGCTAAGACTTTAAGATGCAGCTCCTTTTGAAGCTACATTTACAGACTCTGCTCTCCCAGGCTTTGTATAATGAAAGCACCCCAGGCCACTGTGGTATGGTTTTGGCATGCACCGTAAGTTCCCTGCAAGCAACCTGGATGGTTGTAAGCTTCAGAACCCCTTGACTCTCACTTCAAACACAGCCTTTGCCTCACCTTCTCTACCTTCTTAATTTCCTGCAAATCCAGAGCTCTGTGCAGGAGCATCTGGCTCTGATCTTTGATACCCTCCCTCAAACACAATCCCTCCCTCATTTTTTTTCTCTGCCAAGTCAAGCACAAACACCCACAAATCTACTTTCATCATGTTCCATGTGCCTGGAGTGGAAAATCACTTGGCTGTAAGTCTGGTGTCCTTGCTTTACATATTCATAGGTTAGACAAAGGGTGCTTGGGAAAGTAAGGGTGCTTGGTTGTAAGATTAAGTTAAAGAAAATGTGCTTCCTACATCTTGAGTTTCTCTCAGAGCTGTGGTCTGCCTTTTCTAATTGCTTGTGCAGGGGTGCCGATGGGGGATTTTCTTCTTTAATTCATCACTTTGAGCTACACAGAGGTCCTAGGTTTTCTGAACTCCCCAAACAATGGTGAATTTTTCATATGAAGGATAGCCATCCTAGCTGCACTGAAGCTCTCCAGAAGTATGGACAACTAGAGAAGGTTTATGTGCAGCTGGAAAAGGCAGTGCCAGCAAAGGGGGAAATATCCAGACATTAAAAATGAAGCTTCCAAATAGTAGAGGTATTATAACCTGTGATTATAACTCTTATAACCTGTGATTGATGTTACCAGGGCTTCCTGGGGCTGAGCCCAGTCTTCCCAGAAGAAGCCGCATGGCTTCTAGAGAATCAAGATTGTTTCCTGTTGGTGAGCTCCTTGTGGAGCTGCTTTTCCCTTTGGCTTTGTCCTGTGTCCTGTAACACACAGCCCTATGGAGATGTTGTGCTGTGGCTGTCGGGATTGAGGAAAGCTGGCCACATCTGCAGTACATGGCTTGGGGGTGTTTGGCATTGAATATTCAAGTAGGCTAATTATGAATCTGTTACAGCAACTGGAGAACTGTGTGAGAAGTGTAGTACCATATGACAGCTAGCAAGAGTTTGGTGCATGAACTGAGGCTCAGACTAAGGCTTCAGGGCCTGCAGAACTGCTGAGTTGGACTGGGCAAAGAAAGTGCAAAACAAGTGCAGGAGATCCCAGAATTCGGTCTCAATAAAACCCCATCCAAGTCTGCCAGCAAAGGAAATCAGTAACCCAGCCCTTAGCCCAGCCTGAGGGGTCGTGAAGGCAGTGAAAACAAAGGAGGAACCAAGGAAAAGTGGGCAAGGCATCTGTAGCTTGAGCCTGAGGTTGAAGTTTAAGTACTTGTGCATGCTGTGGGAGCAACACAAACCAACTGCATCTGGTGCTTGAGAGGAAACACAAGAACTGCAGTGGTTTTTCATCCCTTGAGGAATTTGTACGTGCCAGGGCATGCCTGTGCTCATGACAGTGATGACAGTATTATAAAGACTTTCATAACGGCAGCAGAGAGTAGCAGCCCCAAAAGGGAAGCCCCAAAAGGGAAGAAGGACACCTGTTTAATGTGAACCCTATGTGTAAATGCACATATAAACATGAGGTCATGAGTATAGCTAATCCTTCTAATTTGTGCTCCTAAAAAAAGGAACAGGCAAATCCACCTTGCTGAGACAACTTAAGAAAATGTAGGACTCTTACACAAAGGGATGAGCTGAGGAATTAACAGTCATCAGCACCCCTGTACAAACAACAAACTAGAAAAGGCACAGATTTGTAATGCTTCAGCATGGGGGGACCTGGTAGATTCAGAAGGTAAAAGGCCCTTTGTATTATCAAAGGCGTGCATTCAATATTTGTAGCCATTTGCCTTTGTATTTGAGTTGCAGGGCACAAAAAGAAGCTAAAATTGAATATATTCTTATAGAAAAGGCCTTGGCATTAGGCCACGGCTGTAAAGACTTTTTAAAATCTGTTTGAGAGGCCATGTTAACTAAAGCTGATCATAAATCACTTTTTGCCATTGCCAGTGGGGATCTGGCAAACACCTTCCTGCAAACAGAACGTCTCTTTCTTTAGCTACAGATGTATAACTGGCAAATTGAATGCGAACCTGAGAAAGATTTAGTAGTTACAGGCATATTCTCTGGAGCCCTCGACAAAAATGCTGTGGAACAAAGTCCCAGGCTAGATTATGTATATGTCAATTGGGGAAAACAAAACAGAAAACCCCAGCCCTGTCGGTTCTCAAATGAAATGCAGGATTTTATTGCTAGTGGTTTGCTGAGGATGAGACACTGCAGGATGTAATTAAGGTTCTACTAGAAAATGATTTGCACAGCTTATTCTGTCCCTGTTTCAGCTTAAAACGATTTAGATACCACTTCTCTGAGGCATGAAGAAAACTGATCCTTGAAGCGCTGCAGGAAAATAAAGATACAGAAAGCCATTTAGAGCCTGAAGGCAGCATGAGACATCTCTGTCTCCCTCAATAGTCAGAAATACAAGTGATGTTAAGTGGAGGAGCGCGTGCTGGTAGAAGACACTCACCCTCTAGAAGGAAGCTAACGAAGTAGGCTTGCATCTGCTTGATGTGGGAGTCCTGAGCAGCCATTTTCATGCACTACAGCGTTATGAGGGAGCAGATTGCTTGTGTCTGCCAACAGAGGATTTTATATACATAACAGTAATGTCTGTCAATGGACCACAGTTCAGTACACACTGATGTTTATTGCAGCTAATCCTAAACCTACCATGCTGGTGGAAGGTGAGGTTGAAATACTGCGAGAGAGGGGTCACCATCAATCTGCTGCCCTTTTGGCACTACTGAGTTGCAGTGGATTGTCACATCTGTGCTACCAGAAACTGGTATCATAGTAGGGGTGGGTTGGTTGGGATAAGTAAACAGTATGATTTGGTAGCCTGGGACTGGCAGAGTTTCACAAGTGATATAGATCCATAGTAACAGCAGGAAACACCAATTACTGATGGGATGCGCTCTGTGGAGACTGCGTGATCATGTGAAATGGTTGTTGTAGGCAGTGCCTGCTGTGGAGAAATAGATTCACGTTTTCTAGATTCCAGGGTGCAGTGGGAGGGTGTAAATTGCTGCCCTTCACGATGGTGGTGTCAGGTTAGAGTGGCTGTAATCCAGAAAAGCAAACAGCTAGAAGCAATGGGTTGTATGCTGATTAACAGATTTTCCAGAAGACACGGGTGGCAACATGGGACATCTGGGACAGCAGGACACTTACTGAGGGGAGCAGACAGCTTGTACACACTTGCCATCGTCCATTACTTGTGTCTGGTTAGAACTTGGCTGTCCAGTGAAGCTCCTCTTTCAGAAGAGGAGATGCCATTGTGCAGAGGCTCATGCTGAACAGCACTGATCAGGTAAAGCTCAGACAGTGGTTAATGCAAAGCTGTTTGGGGTTCCTGGTTAGGAGTAATTCCTGAACAACACAGAGCTTTTACACGCTAATTCAACCAGCAACAAATGGCATGTTCATGTACGAAGCGCTGAGTGTTGAAAGGGCTCTAGTTCCTCCCGAAGTCCCAGCACTTGCTGCTACCCATGTCATTGCTTCAGCTACTTTGTTTCCTGATGACCGTAACTGCTGGAGAATTCCTAGAGGTTTGTGACTCTACAGACATTAATTCATTCAAGTTGTTAAATCATTGAAGCATTGAACTGTAATTGTCAGCAGCTTTGCTCCAACTACTTTTTTTTGCGAAGCTGCACAAAAATTGTGCTTTTCTGTATCTTAACATTGCTCGAATGTAATAGAATTTCCTTCTGCTAATAAACTGAGGCATTAAGTTTCTAATTTAAGGATAGGATAAAATGACTTGTGCTGTGATTTCTAATCACGGGAGAACTCTTCTAATGTGCACACGTTCAGTGTTTGTCTTATAAAAATGGTTTCTTAACAATGCCCATTGCAGCTAATTTGTAACTTCATAGTGTAAACATTGATTCCTAAAGTTTTTTTAATAGATCCCCAAGCTACTTAATTATCACCTACTGACCCTTGTTTTCTAATGGTGATTAGTTTAGTTTCCTCAAACTTTGGAAGAGCTGGGTCTCAAGTGGCAGTAAGATGGACAACTTCTTATTCCATATTTAATAGGCTAGGAAGGTTTCCAAAGCATTACTAGTTTATGTCTTCCCAGGGGTAGGATCTGCCCTTCATGGTGATACCTCTCTTAGCTGGACATCTACAATGTTCTTTCTGGTTCAGCTAAAGCTTGTATTAAAGTCAGGGATAAGCAAACACAAACCAGAACTTCTCCAGGATTTAAAACATCTCTTCCCTCATTAAGAGTCTTGCTTGTGGTTGGCTTCTTTCAGGTCTGGCACATCTTTTGGTCTTTGAACCAGCTGGATTCTTAAATACCCATGTCTATGTGAGTTGAGGGGAGAGAACAACCTATTTTCTGAGAACAATTTGCCATGAGGAAAGTCTTTAGGCTAACTTAATCCCTATTACAGTTCCACTGATGTGAACAGTTATCACAGCTGAACTTCACTTTCAGGGATAGACTCTTTCACTGCAACTTTGCACTATTTAAATGACCGGCACATTGGCTGTAATGTCAGAGAATCACATCTTACTCAGATGTTCTTGTAGAGCATATGGTTAGAGAGCAGTTCAGGGCCTTGCTCACTTTGAACTAGCTGTCACCACCAGGAAAGGGGATGGTTGTAGAAAAAGTTGATCAACCTGTATCTGCATTTGGAAAAATAAAAGGTGAGGCACGTGGAAAAAGATTGGAATGGATATGGAAATTATAGAAGGGTCATCAGAGACACCAGGGATTTCAAATGCTTTTAAGGCCATTGCAGACCATAATGCACATTCCTTATTGACTTTGTTTTGCTGTATAGACTCATCACCGATCTGTAGCAGGCACTAAGCAACTCACATGTCCTCAGAGAACACCCTGTACTGCCTCTGCTACAGAAACAATAGTTGTACTTTGCTTGTCAAGTTAAACCCACAGTGAATAATTACCAGCTATTGGAGATCTGAGGAGCAAGAGATGCATGCATCCAGAAGAGATTTTAAACAGTCAGCACAGGGTTCAACAGATGACTTGCACTCCTCTGCAGCAACCTGGGACATCTCCTTGTAACAAGACTGGGAAGAATATGCTTGGGCTAGGAATCTAAGCCCTTGGACCATGTCCTGCAAGCAACTGTGTTGTGTAGAGTACCCACACGGCTAAAAGCACATATTCAGTTCCCAAAGCAAAATAAATCCTGTCCTTGATAGCATTGTTGGTTACTGAAATATATTTGAGAAGAATCGAAGTAGGGAAAGTGCAAATTAAAGTAAAAGATATAAAAGAGAAAAAAAATGGTAGAGACTGATTTTTACTCTATTTAGGTAGAAAATCTGAGAAAAGCTTTTACTGATCAGAAAGGGGAGCTGCTGGAAGAGACTTGCAAAAGCAGTAGTGGTTGGTTCTCTAGTTACCTCCTACGATCAGAGGGCTAGATCTGTCTTAAAATGGATACTGAGGTGGTCTGTCAGTGACAATAGGGCACAGTTCAGAGATGCTCCCCAGTCTGAAACAAGCAGTGAGACTTTTCTTCTTGTCAAATATAGTATCACTAAAAACTCAGAAAATGGGACTGAAAGATGCATTGGGTTGCCTTCTAGTCCATCCCTCTATACAGCAGCATGGCCAGCTACACGTGTCATTCTTGACCAACATTTGCCCTTTTCTTAAAGACATGCAGTGATGGGGCCTCCTCAGACTTGTAGGAATTTTTGGCTCATTTTGGTTTGCTTCCTTGGTAAGTCCAAATCCTGTCTTCCAATGCTGGCACTGTAGCTCCCGCACAGCTAGTCCTACTACATTTGAATAGCTGATTTTTCCTAAGTAATTGTAGAATTTTGCATGTCTTTTTTGAATAGCATCTCTTTTTTTCCCAGACTTTCTCAGATAATCAAAGCTCTTTTGAATACTAAGTCTGTTTTCCAGCATATTTGCAGCCCCTCCCAGCAAGGTGCCATCTCAAAGTTTAATAAGTTCAACCTCTGTTCCTTTATTTTCGTCACTAATGAAAATACTGAATAATACAAGTTCTGGGAGCTCTTCACAAAAACCTAGCTTGATGCACCTCTTCAGTTCAATGGAGGAGTAGCAGTAACTTCACTGGGTATAAAATTTCCCTCTCTCCCAGCTGACAATCAAGAGCAGACTGTGAAATGTTCCAAGTTTAATAGCTTTTTAAGAACAGTCTCCAAAGGCAGGGGAAGTGCAGAATACACCTAACAGCAGAATCTACTCATAAATTGTAGAAGATCCAGCTGATTCTGGCTGTAAAATCCATAAACATTTAAAGGGAGATGATCTGCTCAAGGAAATTCTTTAAGTATTTATGGCATCCTGCCAGACAGCTACCAGGCCATCTCCTGGCCCTAAAACTGGAGTGTTACAGAAATACTCTCAGCAAAAAAAAACCAAACCCTGTGGATTTAAGTCTTTTGGAGCAGGTAGGACGTCTGCAGAAAGCTGGCAATTCCTTAAAGGCTTTAATGCTTTGGAAAAAAGCTCTCATAATTTGCTACTTTTGACTTTTGAGTCATACAGTGATCTCATACTGGTGGTACATTGGTCTGTGTGTAGGTAAGCACTTCTCAGACATACTTCAGACGGTGCTTACACATTCAAATGACCAAGAGGAGTGCTTGAATTTTTCGAGGCAATGATGCCTTACACCTTCAAGATTTAAACCAGCCTCTAACTTTTTGGTATCAGGAAGAACGCTCCACAGAAGGCAGGTGATTCCAAGTGGTTGTGCTGCTGATCAAAGGGACCTCAACAGGCAGGAGAAATAGGCTAACAGGAGCCTCATGAAGTTCAACAAAGGGAAATGCCAAGCTCTCTCCCTGGGCAGGAATAACCCCATGCCACCAGTGCAGGCCAGGGCTGAGAGGCTGGAAAGCAGCTGTGCAGAGAAGGACCTGTGTGTTCTGGTGGACTGCAAGTTGAACATGAACCATCAATGCGACCTTGTGACAAAGGCTGCCAATAGGGCTGCACTAGGAAGAGCATCACCAGCAGGTGGAGGGAGGTGATCCTTCCCCTCTGTTCAGCACTGGTGAGGCACATCTGGAGCGATGTCCAGTACTGAGCACCCCAGTACAAGACAGACATGGGCTACAGGAACAAGTCCAGCAAAGGGCCACAAAATGAATAAAGGCTTGAAGCATTTCTTATATGGGGAAAAGCTGAGAGGGCTGGGACTGTTCAGTCTGGAGAAGAGAAGGTTCGGGGGGATCTTATCAATGTGTACAAATGCCTGTAAAGAAGACAGAGCCAGACTTTTCCCCATGGTATATAGAAAAAGGACAAGAGGCAACAGGTACAAGCTGAAACACAAGAAGTTCTGTGTGAACATCAGAAAACACTTTTTACGCCCTTTTTTCTTTTAGTGTGATGAGGGGTTGAACACTTGAACGGGTTGTCCAGAGAGGTTGTAGAGTCTCTGTCCACAAAGATATTAACAAATCTGACTGGATACAGCCCTAAGAAACCTGCTCTACTTGACCCTGCTTTGACCAGGGTTGGACCAGGCGATTTTCAGAGGTCTCTTCCCACTTCAATGATTTTGTGATTCTTGGGGACACTCTTACATGTTCCTCTGAAGCACCCATACATGGAACCATCATAAACAGGGCACTGACTTCAGTTCCAGCTTGCACAGAATTCCAAAGAAGGAATCTGCATTTTGGTGTAAGGGAATGAGAGAAAGGTGTCTGTTTCCTGTGTCTCTCACACTTAGCAGAGACACCTGTACATGTGCCAACTGGTGCCAAATTAGCATTTACACATAGCTAACTCTGGAAAGGCAAAAAGAGGTGGTAAAGAAAGCCCTATGTGATTTAAGTGCAGACCTTTCTATATGAACAGGTTTGGGTATACAAGGAAGCTTTCTCTCCATCGTACATTCTTTACTGTTATAGTTACTGTTTTCCTATCATTATGTTTTTAATTGCAGGTAGAGATGAATATGCAAACCATCCCCATTCTGACCTAACGATGAAGCAATTGCATTTTCTTTCCCATCGTGGGAGAGAACGGAGATGAAGCTGATGCCCCATGCCACAGCCCTGACACAGGGTACCATTAGTTTCAAACAACTTGTTTGAAAAACCAGGGGATGGGCAGATGTAGAGCTGCTGTCAGGAAGGTCCATGGGAAGAACTGGGAGCATCACCTGGCAAAGGACAAAGGAGAGCACTTGCTGCAAAGGCAGATTTCAGTTTCTGTACAGGGAAACTGCCTGTCTTTGTGCATTTCCACAGTGTTTAGAGCAGTAGCACTAGAACGGAAGACAAAGGTTGTGTATCAAAAAAGCATTTTGCTATTACAAGTGATTTCTTCTCTACATAGAAACAACCCAGCAAAGCTTCAAAACAAGCCATGCAATGAGCAAACAGCATATTGGATTTTTCTGTAAGGTATATTAACAGTGTGTATTTTTCTCAGCTTCTCGGGCAGACCTTTTCCTGTCCTAATTCTTATTTCAACATCCTTTTTTTCCAAGTTGCACAGCCTTTGTGTTCACTGCAGGGACACCTGTGTGAATGTAGTGTGTTCGATAGGCCCTGATATGTAGTTAAATGCTGCTTTCTGAAGGCATCCTGAACATCCTAAGAAAGAAGTAATTCTTCAGTTCATGAGTAGGTCAGAGATCACTACTTATTGCTCAAATGTAGCACTCCTCTCTTACTTTGGGGTGCAGAACTCGGAGCTCTCCTTGTGCTTTAACCTCAGGTTGTTCTGTGGGTTACCCTATCACAACAGTAAGAAGGCAAACATTTTAACATGTTTACATGCTAACGTACATAAAGTTTGATTGGTATGTCCATAATGCTTCTCTATATCACAGAGCAGTAAAGGTCCAATCTTTTCATACTAGCATCTGATAATTCTTGACTGAATTTGAGGGCTGGCCTGTTATTGGGATGTAACTGCTGTGTGAGGCAGAGTAGCAGAAGAGGCTATTATGTCACTGAATCTGGATGCCATATATATTTTCTGTTGCTAACAGCTGGCCTGCCTAACCAGGCGGTTTGAACTAGAATTGCAAAGTGCTGCCATGGTGCTGGTTATCAGCAAGTTCTGGCTGCAGAAGTGTTAGGCTCTGAGTTCCACCTTCTGTGGAGCTGAACTGGCTTTCTCTGAGGGCTTTTCCAACAGAATCCAAGATGCAGTGACAGCACTGTGACACACAAACAATGTAGCATCTCTCTCTGGTACAACTAGCTGCTGAGCTCTCTGAAGGGCAGCCCTGCCATCCTCATAGGACCTCCGCAGTACAATAAAATGGCCTGCAGGTCTGGGGTGAGGCTGCTGGAGCTTCCCCAGGGAGAAGGAAGAATTTCTCCTTTCCAGAACAATGTTTCTCATTAGCCCTAGTTTTAGGCGAACAATTTTTTGATGAACTGGTATCCTTCATCAGGACAACAGCACTTTCAGTGCACTCCTTTTGGGGCCACGTTCTTCCTGCATTATTCCCTCCTGCCTTGAAAGAAGAGCTGTCTGTATTTACAGATTTATCTAGACAGTGTTGTTCTATCCACATGGAGTAGCATAGAGCGACACTAAAATGTGCCAGACTCCCTGCCTTTTTTTTCCTTTAAGCCATAGGGTGTTCCAGATTCGCTCTTCACTGTGCACTCCCTGAAATGGGAGTGTTGTGTTGCTGAAGTGGTGGTCTTGGGCAAGATGTAGTATGTGATTTCTCCCACCAGCTCTGGGGTTAAGTGCCAGCATCGAGGTGCTTTGCCTTGCTCTCCCCTCCTGTCCTTCTTTCCCTCCCAAGAACCAGGGAGAAAATGTTGCCCCTGTCTTAACCCGTATCCACTCAGGACAAAGAGGGCTTCTCTCTTGGACTCCAGGAGAAGTGGAAGCAGCCTCCACTGCTGGAGCATCTTCAGCTGCAGCCCTGCTGGTGCCCCTCCTGCTGCTGAAGTGTAAATCCCCAGTAGCTCTTTTAATCACCCTTCTCATACTACTTGAAAAATAACTTTCTCTTGTCATTAATGCTGATCTATAGCCGCATTAATGTGTGAAATCACTGGGTGTGAAAATAGTGTACTAACCACTACTTAATGTAATATTACCACAGTAATGTCTCTAAAAATATCTTGTCCACTTGATTGCTTTCATTGTGAACTAGAGATAATGTACCACTTACAGCTGATGATTAAAATTCATAAAGCTTTGGTTCTTAATTACAGCAACTTGCAATCAAAGTGAAATGTCAGATCCTGAATGTTGTTTATCTGTATACAAATTCACAAAACCAAGAAAATATAAGGATCATCTCCACAACAAAGCTGAGCTGCTTTCCTTTGAGGGTAAGTAAAATAAATACCCATGCATGTATTTATTGAGACAGGTTGGAATCAGTGAGCATGCGATCTCTGACGTGGCAGAACTCATCTTGTATGAAATGCACATCCTTGGGAATATTCAAATGTTTAAATTATGAAAGAGATTTGGAAAATACATTGATGAAGATGGAAATGCAAACTTAATAGAAAACTGTTGTGGGTGGGTGAAAGGAATTATTTGATGTACCATGAATAGAAATTTTGCAATTCAGGCTCAAGGTTAAACGTAAGATGGAGATACCTGAAAATGCAGAGACAGATTCACACAGCTCTGAGGAGCTGTCGTGGTGGCAGCAGCCTCAGCTTCAAATGTCAAAAGCACATAATTATAGTCATGCTCATGGCCAACATGAAAATCAAGGGGGTTTTGTATTCCCTTAGCTCTACATTTCCAGAGCTATGGCATTCCCTTTTTTTCCCAGGGTTTACAGTGCTCTGGACTGTAACTTTCCCTAAATTTACTAACACATACTGTTAGCCCCAACTCCATGTCAACATAGCAACATAGCTCCCCCATTGCCCTTTTGCTTTTGTCCTGGTATGTGAGATACAGGCACAACTAAGTGTAGAAACTACAGTTTTATTCCAGTTATAGTCCTACTGGCATTCTTCATTTGTTTTATCTGTCCTGTGCCAGTCTGGAAAAATCCAAACCACAGAGAGCCAATTTCTCATCATATCAGTAAAACAAAATAACATTAGAACAATAGGATCACTTCCTTACTAAATCTGAGTAGTTCCATTTCTTTCTTCTGATTAAATGTCACTTTGAAGGAGATCTGTCCCGTTGTTTGGAAACTTCTTTAGAAAAGCTAAGTTGGTTTTTTTTCCACAGGATACTCACACTGTCTACACACTGATCAGTTTTTTGCATCCTTTTTGCCAGTAGATTAAAACCAAATCTTTGCATAAATGGCAAATCCAACCTTGACAACAGTGTTTGCTTTCCTAGGCTTTCGACACCAACTCCCTTCAGGTGTTACTCTCCTCTTGGTTTGGTCATCTTTGCAGTGATACTGAAGAGAAAAGTACTCAATTTTAGAGCTGATCCAGTACACCCAAGTGTTATTCCCTTGGCAGTTTATCTTATAGACATTTGCTATTTGCTTACCTCTGTTCCAGATACACTAGTGAACGTTTCTGAAACATGAAAACCATTTCCTATGCTGGCCACACCATGCAGCTCTGATTCACTGTGACTTAACTGGCATGGAGTCTGTCCTACTGACTTTTGTGGCCTATGATGACTTTGTACCTGTCTCCTGGTGTCTACACTACCTGTGTGTCATGAACAGCATGGCTAGCTTGCAGTGGGAAGGATTTCTATGGGGCCTTGGTATGTGCTCTCCTAATGTCAGCCTTAGCCATCAGCAGTTCATAACAGCTCAGCACTTGGGTGCTATCGGAGCTCTCCTGCCCAGACTGCTGCTGCAGCAAGAGCTGCTCTCCACACGAGTCATGGTTTGATTTGAGTGAGCCTGTTCCTTAGTGGGTCCAAGGTTCTTGGGGGTTCCTGGGGATGCTATTCTGTAGCAGTTTCACAGGTGCCATCCAGAAGGAAGCTCAGCCACAGATGCAGCAGAAGCCTCTGACAAAAGCAGAGACAAAGTAAGTAAACTTCCTGTCCTAATTCTGCCCTGTGCAACTTCAGGCCAAGCCCTTTGAATGGGGCATGGTATGAGTTTGCAGGGATGTTAGCTCTTTGTAGCAGCTTCAAAAAAGGCTTCAAGTTCACTGAGTCCTGCTTGGAGCTGTCCCCTATTTAGCATCTGATCCCTGTTTCAGTGTATAAGATGTATGTGGCACTGTCCAGGCCAAAAAGGAACATTCTCATAACAAAAAGATACCATCTCCTTCCTCCTTTTGATGTTCCAGCCAGAAAGTAGGAAACTTGATACAAAGGTCCTGCTCATCTTTATGTTGCAGATAATTTGGTTCCTTACATCTCAAGCAATGGGTTTGCAATATCTTGCTTCCTGCAAAATCCATAAGTTAGCCATTCTTTCCAGTGTCAAATGAATCGGGTTTTATGTCAGGTGGCTTTGCAGCTGCAAGCAGCATCTGTATGTACCTCCTAGTCTGCTTCCAGAGCTTCCAGTCTGCTTGCAAAGCCTGAATGAGCTCATTTGCAGGTAACTGATGTATCCCTTCCCTCCACAGCAGTGTGCACTATGGACATGTCCCTCTCAGCTTCCTTTTCAGTCCCACTTTCGGGGCTGTTCACAGCCCCTGGGAGGTTTAGGTGCTTCTCCTGGGATTCTGTGGTGAGGATGTGAAAGGAGATGCACTTAGCAGAGCTGTGTCTATGTTGATCACAGAGGTACAAATAAATGCAGTGCAATAGCAGCAGGCAGAATGCGGCACAGAGATGGGTAACCAGGAGCTGCCTGGCTTGGAGGAGGAATCTGGGGTTTTCTGAGCAGCCCAAGCCCACTGAGGACGTGTCCTCAAGAGTCTGACAGCTATCCCACTCACATGAAACACCACATGTTGAGGAATTCAGTCTGGGCACAGCGGGCCAGGTTTGCACTGCGCCGGTTGCCTCTTCACACTTCCCAAGTGCTGCAAAAAGGCCCAAGCATCTAAGGGGAGGCAGGCCCTGGCAGTTGTCCTTCGTGCCACTGGAAACACTGCAGGCTGCCACTGCCATATGCTGCAGGTTGCTCTGGGGGAAGGCTCTCTTGTGCCTCTCACGTTAGCCTTTTATTCCATGTAACAGGTTCGGGGCTGGTGATGACAGCTTTGCACCTAGGGGTAAGACAATTTAGAGTGGGCACCTGTTGCTCCCTTGTCCTCTCTGGCTGAGGATAGATCTCCTTTAAATAGTGTATTCTTTTCTTCCTCCGGGAGCAAGAAATCAGACTGTGCAAAGGAGGCGAGGAGGTACAACATGTAAAAAACATGTCCTCCCACTCTCCCTTTTGGAGAGATGGGAGATGTTTGACTTCACACTCAAGGAAGCAGCTGAGAAATCCTTCAGATGGTTAAACATTTCCAATGGCTTGGATGGGTAAATGTCCTAGATTTAAAGAATTTCACAGAAGCACTTGAGTTACACAGCGGACCATGAAATGTTTGTGGACACGTTCTCATGCGACTGACATCAGAACAAATGACAGAGTAAAGGAGGGAATTTCAGCATAACGGGAAAGTGAATGGATGATGTTGGGTTTCAAAATTAATTTCTCATCCTCAGAAAGGACGTGCTACACTTGCCTTGCTTTGGTTTCCTTTGTTTCAGAAGCTATTTTATTTCTGTGAAAATCTGCCCTTTTGGTTTATTACCATTTATGTTTTGAGCAATTTTTAATGTTTCAGAGGGCTGCGGTCCCTGGTGACCCCAGCTTGGGCTAACCAACAGCCACTGGGGAATCCAAAAGGGAATATTGCCAGGGGTGGTAAATTGCCATTTAGTAAGAGGGAAAAGTGTGTTCTGGAATACATAATACTGCTCATCAGTGATGCTTGGCTTCAGCTTCTCATTCAGCAGAACGGATGTGAGCAATTTTTCTTTCCCTCTGCAGCGAATATGATGTTGGTGAAAGGTCCTGGCCTGACCGCCCTGGGAATTGAGCTCTATGTAAGCCCACAGCAGAGAGGCAAAGGATCCTGGCTACAGGCTGCTCTTCTCATCCGGTTTCAATGATGGAAGAGGAAACAGAGTTTACACAAAACCTAGCCCAACCCCCAGAAACAGCTCGCTTTGTTTATGTTCCGAGCTCAGCCTGTGACTCTCACTGTTTGGGAGAGCTATCCAGACGTTCCTCCATCCGACTGACTTCACATCTCTTCCTTGATCTCATTGAGAGATCTGGCTTTTAGCACCCGCTCCTGGCGTCCCACTTTCCTCTCTCTGTCTCTGCTCTCCAGCTCCTGGAAGATCCCTGTAATAACATGATTATGCAACCATGCAAATGGACACGGTTTTCACTGACTGCAAACCCCGCTTCGGGTCTCCTGTTATGAGAATCAAATCGCTGGTGAGAGACACGCTGTCGAAGGTAGCAGGGAGGGAGCTTTATGTGACTGGGTTTGAGTGCTTGAAGGTGGTATGGAAACAGACTATTTGAAGTAAACCGGTGTGCCACTATCTCTCCACAGGAACAGGCAATCAGTTAATAGACTCAGACAGCTCTCCTCTGAATCCTTTCCCCGTAGGAAATGGCAGACACTCACCTTCCTGGTTGTTTTGCTCAGCTGGAGATCTCTCCGCTCCCTGCTCCGGAGCTGCAGGGGAATTAACAGGTCGGCATTCCCAGAAGGCTCATTTGCATCCTCCCACTGTAAACAGGCAGCTGCCTTCTCCACTTGGCACCCAGGCAGGAGGGCCTCAGGGGGCACCTAACCACCCTGCTGCTGCTGCTGTGCCCGGCACCCAGCACACGGGATCCCAGCACTTCCCAAGGGAAACTGAGGAGGAAGAGGAGGAAGAACGAGGGGGTCCCTTACACAGGGAGGAAAAAACCCCTGGAAAATGCACGAAGCCTGTAGTACTTGGGTAACGACACCTTGGCCACCGGGTGTTAGCCCTGTGGCGAAGATGCCCCTCTCCACTGAGGTAGACCTGCTCGGTTCGGGTGGCCTTTCTCATCACAGTGCTCAAGGCCCTTGCTGGGGCTTCATGGCCTTTATCCCATGGGGTGATGCCATGGACTACCCTTGTGTTCCACGTGCTGACAGCAAAGGCGAGGGACAGGCTGAGGTGTGCCCCTTATTCAGGCTGCGAGCTTAAGTGCGTGCTCCTCAGGCAACCCCTTTATCACTCTGGTAGCGGTGCTACATTGTCTGCATAGGGAAAGGGATGCATTAGCCCTCCAAGTGCCTTGGGAAAAGCTGACTTTCCTTTCTGCTGCCGCTGAGGAAGGCCTTGTCCATCCAGAAAGTTCCCTTATTGAGTAACCAGGGCTCCTGTGCTCATCCAGTCCCTTTACCGCGCAACCAGGGCTCCCGCCGCGGTTAGGGCAGCCCCTTGCAGCCGGCGCCGCAGCGGCAGGGCAGCCAGCCCTGGGCCTGCCGCAGGCACAACGTTCAGCACACACTACGGCCCGAGAGGCAGCACTGCTGCCGTGACCGGGCAGCCGAGCCGGGGGCCAAGGCCGCAGGGTGCCTGCGGCGGGGCGGGCCCGGCGGGGCTCCCCGGGATAAGGCCGGGGGTGCCGGGGGTGCCGGCGGTGCCGCAGCCCGCCGCGGCCGGCAGGGGGCAGGCGCGGTCCCGCTACCCGGTGCCGGTGTCAGCGCGCCCGAGCTGGGGGCGCCCGCCCCGCGTACCCCTCACCCCTTTCCTCCCGTTTCCTCCTTTCCCTTTGATTTCCCTCTCCATTTACCCCCTTTTTCCCATTTTTCCCCTTTGGGGTGTGGTTGCTGCCGTTCCCTCCCCCCCCACCCCGGTTCGCCGGTCCCTTGCTCCATCTCCCGCCGCTGCCCCGGCTCTGCCCCGCCTCCAGCCCTCCGCCCTCTGCAGCGCACTACACGGGATGGAGATGGGCAACTGCACCCGAGCGTCCCCCTGCCCTGCCCGCTGTCCCTGCACACGGGATGCGCTTGGATGCGCTCGGGATGGAAGATACCAGGGCGATAATGAAACCCAGGATTTCTGCCTGTGCCTTTGCGGGTCATAAGGAAATTTGAAATCCAGCGTGAATGAGATCTGGTGGATGGCTGCACTGGTGTTTCGAGACGGTTTGGTTCAGAGCCACCTGAGATGCCAGGCTGGATACTGAGGGAGGACCTTTCAGGAGGAAAGAGGAGCAGACCCGGAATGTGACCCACCATCCAGGCACCAGGAGCGCACACCAGGTCACTCAAGTGGCATCATTCTTTCTCCTTTGTTTTTCATTTTTTCCCTTCCTGTTTGCTTGTGGCAGTAGATGTGGCTCTGTAATCACAGATCTTCAGTAAGTGTTCACTTCCTTAAACGTGAAAGGATCGCAGAACCATAGAATCAACCAGGTTGGAAAAGACATTAAAAATCATCAAATCCAACTGTTCCCCAGCACTGCCAAGGCCACCACTAACCCATGGCACTGAGAGCCTCATCTACATGGGGTTTGAACAATTGCAGGGATGGTGACTCCACTGCCTATTCCAATACCTGAGCACCCTTTGGGGAAAGAATTGTTCCCCAGGGCAGCCTGTTCCAATGGCTGAGCACCCTTTGGGGCAGGAATTGTTCCTCAGCTCCATCTAAACCTGCCCTGGTGCAGCTTCATCTACACAAGGGTAAATGCACACCCAGACGAGCCCTCTTCCACTCCCACTGCCAACCCAAAGAGCCTGAACCATCAGCCCAGCTGCAGACACCTGAAACTGGGGAAGGTGAATCCCTCTCTCCAGGCCGGCAGAGACTGGCTGCCAGACAGCCTGGAGGGGCTTCATTCCCCATTCTTCCTCAGAGCTGAACAGAGATCTCTCTGTGGAAAGGCCCAAATAAACATGACCATGAGGGGCACCTCTGAACCCCATCTGTGCCCTCTGCAGTGCCCTGATGCAGGGCAGTGCTCTGCCAGTGACCCGTGTCCATGGCTGGGCTGCCCCAGAGAATGCTGGTTCAGCCAACCTGCCTGCAGAAACACACGCTTTTAGAGACAGGGCTGCTTTAGTCATGCTTCACACCTTGCTCTGTAATTAAACAGCCTGGAAGGCTCCAGGTTTCTCATTAAAGGCACAAACAGCACAGTCAGAGGGTACGCTGTGGGAAGGCAGCATCCCCTCCTGCTAGTTAGGTGACCCCGAAGGCAAGCGTGCCAAAAGCAGAGCTGCTGCAACCTGCCAGCATCCTTCCACCAGCAGGATGCTCTGCAGGCACTTAACTACCCAATTTTCAGATGCTGGCTCTTGCACAGAGCCTGGCTCCAGGCCATCCTCTCCTTCCAAGCCAAGGAAGGGCCCCAGGCAAAGAAAGTGTCACATAGGACGCGTGGTCTTGTCCAGCCAGCAATGCAGCCGAATGAACCCCGACTGCTGCACTGAGCTCAGGCTAACGCAAGTGCTGCCTCTCTTACTAAACCCTGTATTAAAGACAAGCAATGGGCTGCAGGGAAGTCGGGCACCAGAATGTGTTTGCTGTTAAAAACAACAGATGCAAAACCCAAACACAGCTTTTCCAGACTACAAAGGCTTCTGAAAACATCCAAAGCAGAGCGCCTTCAGCTGCATGAGCCAAAGCATCCAGCTTTTCTTACATTAATGCATACAAAGCTCTTTTTCCCTTCAGTACATTCAAGACAATTTGCATCTTGTCAAGGATTTTGCTGCCACTGCTATTGCTTTACTTTTGGCAACCAAATGCCTGGATGTGGGAGATGCATCCAGCTTACCACAGACCCAGCCTACAGAGACAATACACAGCAAGTCTGCAAACAGAGACTGCACCTTCCAAAGCCTCAACACCATTTCAATGCCCCCTTTTCAGGCAGAATAAAAAAGGATCAAGAAGCCCCATGCTGGTCATCTTGGGAGCAGCCAGCTGCAGCCTTCAGGACCTCAATGCAAGCAGGCAGCTCAGGGGCTGCCATCCAGAAGACAGCAGCTCAATGGTGTGCCCAGCAAGGGGATTTGGTGAGTCCTGCCTGGCTCTGCCTGCTCCTGCTGCCAGACTTGTGAAAACCCACTGCACTTCACAGCCCTGCAGCCCCAGGAAGCATCCCAAGGCTAAGGGAAGGCAGGAAAATTCAGACAGACGAGCTACAGCAAAGGTATTCCCAGGAGCAGAACAAGCTGCTGCAGCCAGCAATGAGCACCCTGTCCCCAGATCTATCAGTAGTTATGACAAAGAATCTCCTTCCCTGCAGGGTTCAGAAGCTGCACATTTGGCCTCATCCAGCCCCTCTGTATGGCCAAACCCATCTGAGCAGGGTACAGGGAGGCACCCACCAGCCTCAACTGCACAAGGGGCTGGATGGAGCTGTGCTGGGAGTAAAGCCCTGCTAATACGTTCTGCTCCACAGGACAAGAACAGCTAATGCCTTAGTTAGTGGACTAACTTCTAAGTTTAACCTAGAAACAAGTTTGTGCTCTGTCTATCTGTGTGATACGGACTTGTGGGCTTTTCACTTGAGACCCCCACTGATAGCTCAGAGCTTTGAGACCACCCAAAGCTGAAACCTCCCAAACCAGAGCCTTGATTACACAGTGCTGAGTACCAACAGCTCCGTGAGCCATCCCTGGCTGCTCACCCCCTCCAACAAACCTGCATCAGTGGCTTATTTATCTCAGAGCAGGCTCATGACCCCAAAGCTGGGTCCTGCACACCCCAGGGGTCACACAAATACGTATTTGCAATTGGCCTCATGACCCATGGGGTTTTGGGCTGTCCATTAATGCCATCCACAGTTCAGTGGGAACAAGGGGAAAAGCAGGATTTGTTTAGCTAAGAACACGACAACGAAGTCCCACTGGTTGTGGAAAAGGTTCATAGACAAAACCCTACAATAGATCCCAGATTAGCACACAGCCTCTTCATTTCTGCTTCATTTTCTCCCCCCTGCAGCCTGGCAGTGTGACAATGGCAGTGGAGGGTATCGGTCATGCCTGTCAAGTTCACGCAATTTTATTGAGAGGAAGAAATTAAGAGCTGCTTTAATGGCTTTTTGGATGGTTATTGGGCCCACAGCTACCAAGGAATCAAATGTGAGTATCCAGATCTGGTCCACCCACTTTGCTCCTCCAAATCCACTCCAAACTGGCTGCTTCCTGTGCATCCTTCCATCATCTGGGGAGCTCCAGCACGGCTCTGCTGCCTTCCCCCAGCAGAGCAGCCGGAATGCTCCCTCAAACCCTGGATCATTGCGTGTCTCTGC
>JBCJKH010042411.1:0-11657 GCA_039877255.1 Loriculus beryllinus
CCAAATTACCATATTGTAATAGACTTTGCAAAACACGGTTTTCATTAATAATGAATAAGAATACACAAAGGCTTTCCCGTGTTTGTCATATCATCTTCACAGAGTGATGTCTTGTGAATAGTTTAGCTTTGGACTTCATCTTGAAATATAATACTCAATCCGAAAGATGTTCCAAAGGTGACAGATTGCTGCCATCCTGTGGCGGGCACATGAATTTCAGACTGACGTTTGCCGGAAAGAAAATACTTTAAAAGGATAATTTTAGAAAGAACTCTTGCTAACTCATATTATTCTTAAATACCATAGTAGGAAAACTTGTCGTCTGTAAACGGAGATCTTCACCTATTAGAAATCCATAGACCATTACTGAGATTTTGGCAGAAAGTAAAGATTAGACCAGGAGAGGTTCACGTCCACCTTTTAAACGGAGAGGTATTGCAGCATCCAGTAGTCTAACCCCAGAAAGGATGCTAATCTTAACCATCTCTAACGCTAACCATATAAGACGGCTGGTTCCAGAATGCACACAAATACCAAGATATCCCTATTTCTGATGATAACTGCGCTGGTGTTCTCAATGAGAAAAGCCATCAGATGGCTCAAATAATGTGAGCCCTCTGCTACTGTGTCCTATAGCAGACTGCTGTGTCCTTGGAACAAGCCCCGGGACAGAGTGGACCCAGAAGACTTTGCACCCACAGCCTACTCCAGCAACACACTCCACACTCATGCGTCCCTCACAGCAAAATTGCATCCACTTGCTGAGGAAGCCATGACGCAACAAGCTGGAAGATTCACAACACTATTTAGCAGTCTTTGCAGGACTCCCATACATCCTGCAACTAGGCAGACTCACACTGTTCCGCAATACAGGCCCTTAGACACCACCAGGTACATTTCTCAATCACCATGGTTACCTGTACCAGTCCTGCCTTTGATGCCCTGTTGTGAATGCTCAGTTTAAAGAGGACAGAGTCTCTTCCACCCTGCAGATAGATGAGGTACAATTCACAGCAGAATAAATATCACTTACCCCTTGCTAATTTCACCTGTGCTGCCCCAGACCACAATAGAATAGGCATTCAGTTAGATCATTAAACCTAAAGGACTGGTAGACACTAGGAAGGTTGATACAATGTGCATAATCTCTGAACTGTGAAGTCTGTGCAATGATGATGAGAAGCCATTACAGACCCCAGCAGGACGGTGCCACACAGATGCACACTCAGCCCAGTTCTGTTTTCCCCTTAGCACATGAAGACAGAGCAGGCAGAAGAACAAAGTCCCTCTAATACCCAGCCATTTGACAACTGAACCAGCCTCCACAAACAAGCCAGCTCACACCAGCAGACAAAATGGGGCTTTCAGTCTCCCAGCACACTCTCTTACCAAATCATGCACTGACCACTTCCCCTCTTTCACCCACTCCTCAACAGCTCCATCTTTTCGTTTGGGCTCAGTACTCATTAGCCTGCAGCAGCCACACTGCATTTCTGCATCAATGGCTGCCCCTGGCTCTGACAGTGCTTCTCCATGCTAGCAGCCCAACACAGCCAGCCAGCCCTGCTCTGCAACATTATCTGGTCTTACCTTCTGAGGTCCATCCATCTGCAGCTGATCTCCATGTGGTCCTGAGTGGCTTCCATAGGAGCAAAGAACACAGCCATCTCCTGATGTGCCAACACCTCCTGGTGGCTCAGCTCTGTGATTGCTTTCAGCTGTGAGAAGGGGACTGTTTCTCAGTTTCAGGGTATAGTTTCTACAAGAAAATGCTAGGGATCTGGTCCGTGTGGTGTGTTCTCAGCTCATGTTCCCAGAACTGCTCTAGCTACTGAAACATGCTTGTGAATTGTTTAGGGATACTACTAATGAAATCCATTGAAATCCATTCTGTGCTCTTCATACACTTGTTTATGTAAATAGGCTTTTAAAAACTTCGAGCTTTGAAAAAAATTCTGGCTACACAGGTGAACTTTGATATGGGAGCAATTCATAAGAGTGCAGAATTGCCTGTAGGCAGCCATGTTGATCAGTATTTGAAAAGAAAATGTCACTATCAGTCTATGTCGAAGGGTACATGAACATATAAAACCTGATCATTAATAGTTTGCTAACCCAAACATACATTATTAGATATAGGTCTCTTCAAATTGCCCTGAAGACTACAGGCTTTTACTCAAATCTTTACCACAAGCCTCAACACTTACCATTCTATGCCAGCAAAGTCATACTTAACTTCGACTTCTTAAATCAGTTCAGAGCAGTACAAAAACCTAATGGGGCAATGAAGAAGCAGTGTCTACAGAATCAGGAACAAAGACCTCCCTGTCCATCCCTCGTGGTTGAAATACCCTGTAGAAATCTTGAGGATGGCAAGTGCCCTATCCTACTGAAGCTGTCACCACCGTGAGGTACAGCGGTTTTACAAGACCCTCCTTCAACGCCAATTACTTACGCACTTGCTCGTGTGCTGTTCAGTGTAAGTGCCACGTTGTGCTTCTGTGTCCACAATGTTCACAGGGGGATTGCTCACTGCAGTGAGTGCAAAGCGGAGCTTTCTGAGGGCTCAGGCTTTTATGACCTCAGATATACACTCAAAGGAAGCAATCGCTCAATTTCTGGCAAAAGCTCAGCATTTCTGCTGAGAACGAGTTTTAGTCAGTCTGATGTGATGGTTACCTCCTCGCATCAGTGACAGATGCACACAGAAGGAAGCAGCTCTCAACTACTCTCATGTTATCACTAGCAGACAATCTCAACTTCCTCTGGAGCTGAAAGTGACAGTGGTTCTGCATTTCTCTTTTTCAAATTCACCTACAGGACAATTCCCAGCCTTCAATGAAGCTTGGAAAGAGGTGAAGGCAGGCAATATTGTGGAGATAATTTTTCATGATGAAATAGCTGCAAGATGTTTTGGGACAATTCCCTGCTAATTTAGGCATCTTGCAACCACGGATTCCAAATATGCAGACAAGCGGCATGATCTACATGGGATTTATTTTGCACAACCAGTTTTCCTGTGAAGGCAATACAAGCGGAAGCAGAAACATTCCTGGGAGCAGTCAATGATTTGTCTGCAGATAAAAATGAACTGACATTTCAACAGCAACGCTGCCATCCCACTGGAAAGAATTCCTGCACACCAGCCTGCTTGAGCTGGGCAATACTCCTGAAGGCCAAAAATGTAGTCAGTGGGAAAATCCTAATTGTTTTCTTTGAATTGGTCAGACCCCTGAATACCATCAAGCAGTAGAACTGTGCAGGGCTGCATCCTGACAGAAACATGTGGGATCAGAATTTGGTTTCCATAGCTCTGAAAAAACTGGGGCCTTCTACGAACATTTTCCTGATCAAGAAAACCCAAACATTTTACCTTTTTCGCTGAGTTTTTCAACCTAGGCATTAAGCCTAAATTATAACATATTGTTTCCAAGAAACATGCAGTTGAATTCATAAATCTGCATGCAACACTACAGAAAATTAGTATTTCATAAGGTTAACATAAAACCCAACCACAAAGATGGGCTGGGAAAAGAACAACAAAATTATGACCTCTGTTTAAATTAGCATTCAGTGCAAAGAGAGGCTTCTATTCATCTTTGGCAGATTATAAAGGGTAGAAAAAGAAAATGCAGTAACAAAATTAAGTAACTAGCTCTCCCAGTTCATACAGTTACTTCAATAATTATTGTTAAGACTGGACATTCAGCAGGTAATCCAGAGGGCCATCACTGATCAATATCAAGTGTATTGATCAAAACTGAAGAATTAAATGTATTGAACAAAAAGGCAGGAAGTCCCGAGTTAGGTCCTAATCAAAAGAACGCGAGCAAGGGAAGAAGATGCTTCCTGTCACCAGCTAGGATTAAGCACTTAAAAAAATGAAACATTCCTTCTAATTCTTCAGTGATAGAAAATCCTCTTTCTGGAGTGACTTTGTACACAGGGATAACTTGGAATTCCACGAGAAATCTTAAAAATTAGGATTGATCTTTGAATCAGAAAATAGATCCACACTCACCTGGATTCTATTACTGCTACAATACAGCCCCATTGCCCGAACAGAGATACACTGCAGAACATTGACCGAAGTCAGAAAGTTCCAGCTTGGGTGCATCTGAGCTGAAAATGCTTCACTAGAACACTTTGCTTCTAGGCCCTTCCCAACTGAACTGGGTAGATGATGGTTTAAGTGAAGCCAAGCTTGCTGATCTCCACTGCTGGAGACGCAGGCTTCCTGCTACACAGTCTCTGGACCAGCTGCCCAAGCTGAAACCTGCAGCTTAAATTGGCCCCTTGGAAGTGAGGAGGCAGCTGCTGTGACCCATGCTGTGCAGAGATGCACGCTTGATTACCGTGCTGTTGCCGAGCACACAGGGTACCATTTCTGGGCTAGCTGCTGTTTCCAAGTGAGATGCATACAGAACGAATACCAACGTAATTTCCAGTCTGGAAGCAACAATGACGTGAACTGCTGCAATAAAACCGCTACTCCAAGTTAAAGGCAACGACTACCCAACACAGTCAACAGCACATGTTCTTTATCACCAATTACCTACACCAGCTGGGAGTCCAGCTAAATCAATAGCTTTCACCAGAAGGGAACTGACATTGTTTTCGAGTCTCCTTTCTAACTATAATTCAGTCAGACTTCCAGGCAGTCCCCGACTCAAAATTTGACTCTAGCCAGCAAGTGAGCAAGCTTACATAAATGAACCAGCTGAAACCCAGAAAAAGGGCTGGATTAAAGAAAACACAACCTCTGATGCCCCCACCCCCCCCCCAAAAAAAAAAAACAACATCCCAAGACAACAAAATAAAAACAAAACCACCAAAAAAAACCCACCAAAAAAGAAAAACCCCACCAAAACAAACAAACAAACATACAGGCTATTAAAGTTATTTGTATTGACTTGAGTAATTTAAAATTCAATGATTTTAAGGTGACTTTGCTCCCAGGACTCTTTGTATTAAAAATGGAACGGAGTTTGGTAAAAATGCATTTTTTACCAAATCTCTTCCAGGGTATTTTTCAGCAGCTGTTCTTGGGCTGTCATTTACAGCTATCACTTGTTAAACAGAAAAATAATAATGAAATTCAGCTCCCTGAAAGAACACAAGATTCAATAATGCACCTGGAAAAAAGATGCATAATAGAGAATATGAAGTACATAAACTCAACAGAGAAGCTACTTGCATGGTTCTTTTTATTCAAATGTTTTGAGATTTATTTTTTAATGTACATATATAGGTACACACACAATACTTGCCACCTTTGGCAACTGTTTAATGCCAGGAGTTACATACAAGGTAAACAGGTAATAATAATGACGATATCTTGTTTAACTTGATGAGAGAGGCATGATATACCCAACCAGATGCTTAGATCACTAAAGATGTTTCTAGTCTTTAGTGCTGGGTTTTCTTTCAAGTTTTACTACTTTTAGCATTTTATGACTTCAAGTCATCCAATATTTGCTACAACCATTTTGTTATTTTTTTAGTAGTTCTCTTATTTGTCATCATTTTGTTCCATCTTGTCACCTCAAGCCTCAAAAGTAGATTGAAACATCTCTGAATAGATCTCATTGGAAGACATGGTGTGTTTCGCAGCATGTGCACCTTTTTGAAAGAAAAGTAAGCGGAACAGGGTCATCCCCTTTTCCAATTTCCAGGCATCACTCATCAACCTCAAGCATTTCTATACAAAAAGCATGCCACAATGAATTCATAATATATCAGCTAAAGAAATAAATGGCAGCTATTCTTGTTAGAGAAACCACAAATGAATAAAGCAAAGAATAAAGCAACAAAACCACCCTCAACTTCCTTACATATGGTACACTTATGCAGAGGATCTATTTATTCCTGAGCAGGCAGGGAAGTACCCATCGGTGGTCACGCAGGGGACAGGGAAGAGGAAAGAATCTTAAGCTGAAAACCTTACTGACTGAAAAGGCACAAAGACAAAAATATTGAGGCCTTTAGAAAAGAGAAAGCATTATGAGAACTGTTTTCAAACTGAATGTGTTTTACTGATCAAAATGAGCATTTGGTGACAATGATAAAATTGGGTAAGGTATTCAGAAGCAAATTTCTCTTCAACTAACAAAAAGAAGATTTTAAATGGAAAAAACTGTTTGAAGACATACATGTCTCTTTAGAACCTTATCTTCTAGTGCTTTCACATAGACAGTACATAAATCTGTGTGTAGAATCAATAGCAATTCAACCTAGAAAATAGTTCTTTTATTTTTATTAGCACTCCTTACATTTCAATCTGATCTTTAATATTAGCAAAATTATTTGTGACAAGTATTTGATGTTGAGATTACGGGGTATTTTTCTTCTACAAGATTTATAAAATACATTCGCATCTGTTTGAATGCAGATACATCATCACAGAGGAGACGGTGCATACAATTTACAAGAGAGATCTGTAGTAAAATTCAGAGATACACAACAATGAATGTCTCAGTATAATACTAACTTGGGATCCAGCTGCAAGTTTTTTAAACTGTACAGGTACTTTTAAAAAGATACAGCATTTTAAAATGTTTATATATTGATGCATTTTCATTAAGATCAAACACTTATTAAAAACAGTAAAATTACAGCAGCAACATGGGAGAATACCTATGTCACATGAAGATTAATAATTAAAATAAAAACAAATATGAGATATTACATTACTTGGATGTTTGTATTAAATAACAGGGATAGGTAACACAACAATTACTTATGCCAAACCATCAAAGAATCTGGATTTGTCCACTGTATGAACAATACTGTTGTACAGTTCAAAGTTACCATTTTAAAAGAAGTGTTGAATGCTGACTTCCACCAGCACTGTTCTGGAGTGCTTCCTGGTGAACTCGCTTGAATCTTAGTCCAAGCCTGACTACGATCCTTTTTCCATCTTTGCTATAGGAACTAAGGATGCTTTTAAATATGGATTCCTTAAAACTAGGCGTATTTTATTTACACTATTCAAAGTTTACGTTTCCTTCCAACAATTAAATGTGCGGGAGGATTTACTACATGCTATACAATGTAAAAATAGACTTTAAAAAGCCAGAACAGTGCGAGTAAAACTGTACAATGTTTGTTCCCTGCTCCAGTTCATTGCACTATTAAGTTAAAATGCATGAGTTGTCATGCCCAGAAGACTTACTGCAGGATCAGAAAACCCACACACACACAGAGGAGGTAAATGCATAATGGTTTAGGTACAGTGCCAAATGAAAAAATACTATGAGTTATATACATGGAAAGCTTCTCATCCAGGAAGGAGAATGACTAACTTGAAAGACAGGCCTCTTCACGTAGGACACAAAACTGCAAAAGAATCACAAATACATCTTGATGAACATCAGTGAAGTTAGTCCGTATAAAAATATAATTTACATACTAAAATACTTAAATGTTGAATTCTACCCTATTAGTAACACTGTAAAATCTAGACATTAGTTGAAACTGGCAATTAGTATTTCATCCTCTTCTCAAAAGATAATTAAGTGACACAACCCACTATCTTTAACTAACATAATCCAGAAATGAGTTGTCTAAAGGTCATGTCTTAAACAGTGCTTTCTGATGTGTTCTATTAGAAAACAGAACATTAAGATGTAACTGTATGCATCACCTGTTTATTTAAAAATAGGCACTGACAATTTGAGATTCTAACTCTACTTTCTAATGCTGGTACGTGTATTTCAATCACACAGTGGGAAAATAAGACATGTCCTTCATGTGTTTCTCATTCCTGTTTCACATGTGAGACACAAACCTCAGAGCAATCCAGCTTTCAAACCCATGCTAGCACAACACAAAAGCAAATAAAGAAGTCAGGTCTAACACTCAAACAAAAACTTCAAAGGCAAGAAAATGTTCTTGTGATCTGAAATACCTGCATAATTTAAAAATAGAACAAGGTGTCAATTCTTGCTTTATAAAAAGAAAAAAAACAGTTGGGTTTTTTTTTAAGCCTTTACTAGAAGCCTGAAAGATCAGGTATGAAATAAAACAAACTTAAAAATGGAAAATTACTCTGCTTTCATGACATCCACAGTCAGAAATAACGCCTGAAAGCAGTATTAGAAATATTTCATGCGTTTTACTCAGTAGTAATGTACTGAATATTATTTTTTGTACTGTACTTATGTCACAATTACTATTTAAGGACAATCAGAAAGGAACACAAAGGTTGGCAATATATACATCTTAGAATAATTTACTGTAAGGACATATCTGATTTCAAAGGCATTTATTTCAGCTGTAAGTGCATACTTATATTGTTATTTGTAATAGTTATATTTTAAGATATCACAATTATTTACACTTATGTGTTTTCTTGAATTAAAGAAAAAACTAAACTTGCAGGGGTACATATGAATGATTTATTCAGTTTGTATACCATACTGGTAGTATGTTATATTCAAAACCTATGAAGTTAAATGAAGTTAAACCTTCAAATTTCGTAGAAACTGGAAGTAAAAACTAATAACTTTGAAATAATGTGTAACAGACAACCTATCCCTAATATCTTTATTCTGTGTCTATCTATAGGTAAACGTTACATATATATCAAGGCAAGCTTGGACAGTCTTGTGTGGTCCAGTGTGAGGCATCTCTGCTCGTGGCAGGGGTTGGGACTAGATGATCTTCAGGTCCTTTCCAACCCTAACTATTGTATTATTGATTTGTTCTGTAAGTAGCTAAATTAAGAAGCCCTTGCTTCCAGCAGATTTCCTCAGATGTTTTTCCTTACCCTTGCAACAGTAAAACTAGGTAATTCCTTTTCCCATGATGCTTCCCTCAGCTTCTACTTTAAATTTGGTATGAACTCCATACCAGCAGGTCCTCCCCATACTGTTCCTCTGTCTGCATGGAAGGGATCTTAAAGATCATCTAGTTCCAACTCCCCTGCCATGGCCAGGGACACCTTCCACTAGATCACGCTGCTCGAGGCCCCATCCAACCTGGCCAGGAATGGAGCAGCTGTAGCTTCTCTGGGCACCTGTGCCAGTGTCTCACCACCTTCACAGTGAAGAGTTTCTTCCTAATGTCTAATCTAAATAGACACTCTTTCAGTTTAAAGCCATTCCCCCTCGTCCTATCACTATGTGTAGAAAGTCCCTCCCAGATTTCTTGTAGGCCAATCAACACTCCCAAGTTTTTGTCCTCAGGGCTGTTCTCAATCCATTCTCCACCCAGCCTGTATTTGTGCTTGGTACAGCCCTGACCCTCAAGCCTGTCAAAAAAAAGCAACTCACTAAGTGCCTTCCACTATTCCTAACTTCAGCATGGAAATATTCACTGAGAACTAAAAAGAAACAAAATCCCACAAAAGAAAAAAGTGTTCCTTTTAAAATAATTTAGGCTGTATCAAGAATAACATGATCAAGACAAGGTAAGCTACCGTGTTGTATGAGACTCTGCATAGAGCATGTACATCGTCTGGCTTTGGTACACTCACCCCTGAGACAAGGTACTCCCTATGGAATAGATCCAGGGGAGAGGTAAATGATCACTGGAAAGAGGGACTTAAGCATGAGGACAAAATGATGCTATTTTTAACATTTTGGGGGACACAAGAGGGCAGTAGAAATTGGGAAAAGAGGATACTTTGAAAAAGCAAGCACTAGAAATAATTTCAAAGCTAATAATCCTATTCAGATATGCATATGGAGGTTGATTGGGGTTTTTTCCCCCCTAACATGAAATGCAGAGTCACACTGGCCTTTTTCACCTCTTTCTTATACTGGGTTTGCACACCTCATATTCTGAGGATTTCTATTTCAGCATTTCAAAAGATGGTTATGAAAACAGGCACAAGAATGATCCACGTTAACACGAAAGGTCACTAGCAATTTGGTTACAGGACTCTCCCTTGAGTCCCAGTCCCATACTTCAGCCCAGCCTGTGCCCAAATCGCCCTGTCAAAACAAATCTACTCATCATGATTAAACGAAGGTACCAAGTATTAGACACCACACTCAGAAAGGATCTGAGTGTGATTTCCTACATGACCCAAATTGAGTCTTTCACAAGTTTCAGAATTAGTCTGGCATTTAGTTCAAGATATTCAAGATGATGACACTTCAAGAAACCACTATGAAATTTAGATAAAATAAAAAAAATATTTTAGTCTTTTTGTTTTTATGATAACACCAGTGAATTTGGCAAGATTTCTTGTTACATTAACTCAATCTTTCGCTTCCATTAATCTTTCCAGGTTCACTGTGTTCTTTCATTTGTCTCATCACATGATGCCAACAATACTATGGCAATTATTAGAATATTTTTTTTTTTCACTGATACTTTTTCCTTCAGCTCTTGCTTCTAAACAAACTAAGTGAGTTTTCAACAGTAACCATCAATGTCTGGGCAACTTTAAGTACCAATTCTGTGGATAACCATAACACCCACATAAGACTGCATGTTCTAATTTTTTAAATATCATAGAATAAAAAGACAGTGCTGCTTTAAAAAAAAATTGTTAAGGACATATAAGTAAGCTTTCCTCCCCTTCCCTCTCCCCCTTTGCCCTGTACAATGGAATACAGGGCTAGAAAGAGGGTTCTACTTCTGCTGACAAATGCTACACTAACTTATTTTCCATAAAGCTACATGTATCCTATTGTCAGAATAATTTACTGCCCTGATCCTCAAAGGAACAAGAAGTTAACACATTTTAACAAAACATCTTTGACGATATTTCACACATTTCAAAATTTCATTTCTTGATATATAATTCAATATAAAAAAATGGAATCCACTTAGTGTAAGAGAATAGCTGGATCACACAGTAAAGAAACATAATACGATTATCACTATACTATACAGATTATTATTAATTTTGGAAAATAAATTCAAACCCCTAAATCCTCATAAAAATTTTCACCTTACCAGGGCATTTTTAATCATTCCAGTGAAGAGAGCAGACTCCTCAAAAAGCAGGTCAGTCCTTTTATTTGAAATTCAAGAAGTAGCTTGGAATTTCAAGCACAAAAGCTGAGCTGAAAGCTGCTTTAAGTGATCATATAGAATCATCTAATCTCCCTTTAACAGGTTTTAAAAATGATTTCCAGACAACAGACAGGTGGCTGGGAGCATTCTGTGACATGTGTGAAGCCTCACTGAAACTTTGGGACAGAAGTTTTAGTGACAGAAAATGAGAATCAGATTACAACTTTAGAAACTATTGGAAGTTTTTGCCTGTTGCACAGGATGCATCTACATTACAATGTAACGCTGTCAGCCAAGCAATAAATATTTAAGATAATCTAAACATAGCAATATGAAGCTTAGTTAAAACTACACTGAAAGGAAGAGTAAAATTCTGTGCTTAACTAGCTCATACACTACTTGCCATTGCACAAACAGACCTACAGAAGATCAAGAAAGCCTTAGTTTTGTTCAGTAATGAAATGGTAGCTGTGAGGGAAGAACATTTTCCTTTCAGTATGAGTGATGTGACTGATTTCATGCTCCCATCACTTGTGTTTTACAATTTAGAAACAAGAGTGCTTGTATATGACAACCTGTTCAATCCAACATATTTAATGTATGATGCTCACTGATGCATCTACCTAGTAGGACATCCTTCTTGATTTTAAATTCATGAGCCTGCAGAGGCAGAAGTAGGAGGGAAC
>JBCJKH010042412.1:0-12593 GCA_039877255.1 Loriculus beryllinus
ACTGTGCAGTTATGATATTACACTTAATAATAGTGCAATAATTGCACAGTGGATTGAATCCAGTCTGTTTCAGATGCTGGAATTCAAATATATCATTGTAGTAACATGGGTATGTGACACAGAAAATGTGTTCTTCAATTGCTAAGATGTAAGCAGGGGGCAGGTGGAAGGAGAAACACATTCCTTTCTACAGACATATCAGGTGTATGTGACTTGATACAGCACTGAATGTATCCAGTAAAAAACTTCAAGGACCAAAGACATATAAGTGTCTGACCTGTGTATAATCCTTAAAAACCAGCCCCTATTTTTTATTTAAAGGTGGCATTCACCAAGGAAAAGCAGAGACATCAGTATAATTGAGAAAATGACATCATTGGTGACCAAACACCAAGAATGAACAACCTAAGAGAATGGACAACTTAACAATGACAGGAAAAAGAGACGGTGGTTCACCCCAGCATGATGCCAGCTAATTTAGGAGGGAAATTCAGGAACTGAAACAACAGGCACCCTCACCATTTGCTAAGCTTGTGAATTCAATCTCAGAAATAAAGCAAAGATTAATAAAAAAGGATGAGGGTGCAGACTAACTGGAGGAGCAAATAGGAGAAAGAGAACGGAAAGGCGTATTGAATCTTTTTAATTGAAGTAAGGGAGAAAATTGTGCATAAAATGTTCTAACTTCTGAAGCTGATTAAGAATGAATAATATGAAGATTTATGAGTAATCAGAAGAAAATTATTAAATGCCAGAATTCATATCTTTAAAGTAAATGATAGAAGAAAATGAGAATTTTGATTGCATGCCAGCATAAACCCAGAGGGCACTGATCTCAAGGAGACAGAGTTTTTTCTGGTGTTGTATGGGTGATAAAATTTGTGAACTGAGTTTAGTCTCAATTAAAATGTTGAATTTCCTAGATGGTTTCTTGTTAGACTTCATTTTATTTAAAAAATAATTAGTTATCTGCAGGTGAAAAACTGAACATGTTTCTTTACCATATTGCAAGGTTATATACAGATCTCAGCCAATATGAAGGGAAGGGAAAAGAGACCTGGACATATTGTAATTTCGCTATAAATGAATGCTGTCTGTCTGGGAATGTATATTGTTAATATACGTACATATTTCAAGATAGATCTAATAAAGATAAAATTTATGCTTGTGATGTAGTTGGACGTGTGCAGTATATTATCAAAACCTTTCTAGAAAAAAAAATCAATTTAAATAATACACTGATTATCATGCATATCTCAGGGTCCTGCTGTTAGTCATTTAGAGCTGAATGGAGGTAAGATTCTGTATTCTTTTTCCTAATACATATAAGGTCAGTACTTGTGTTTTTTTACAGCTCTAACCAGAAATACTGGATGTGTTACTGACAGATATAAAACCTCTAATTCACTGTAAAGACAATAGCATGGCTTTGTTGTTTAACTGGTTATTCTTTGCTAGCTGTTTCATCTAAATGTTATTTCTTGTGATTTTTTTTTTTCTTGAGTTATACATTTTCAGAATGCCTCAAAACATCTAAAAAGTAATGCAGAGGTATATGTCTTATAACTTGGATTCTTTTGTGATGTTGTACTCTTTCTGTTTTCATTTTTAGAGAGAAGAGTGGTCATGTAAACACAATAGCAAAGGAATCTCAGAAACAAAATTAGGAGGTTTAATGGTATCTCCACTCCCCTAAAATGTACATGTAGGAAAACATTAGGATACTGATGGGCATGCCATATTACTGAAAGTACATTAAAAGGAAACTAAAGAAGTATATGTTTTTTCTCACACAAAGTCTCGTGAATATCCTGGAGATATCTTCAGGAATTAATGTATCCTTCTTGAGCAATGAATCAAAAAAATTTGTTTCATGTGCATTTAACACACCTCTTAAATGGTTGTCCTCTCATAATTTTTGCTCTCCCTTTTAAAATGCTCTTAAGGGACTCGGATATATTTAAAACACAAAACATAGTTGTAATAAATGTTGCACATAGTGAAAGTGAGGTATTTAGCTTCCTTTTCCTTGGAGACACAGAGGCAGAAAAACACTATAAAATTTCTGTGGAAGCAACTTTGCTAGGGTTACAAGAGGAAACCACAAATTTTAATTGGCAGGAACAAACAGGCTTTTCACTCGATTCTTGCTGCAGGCAGCAGGGATTTGGCTGTGGTATTCTTTTCCAGTGTTTCAAGCCTTTTAAAATAAGGATGTTTGTTTCTGTTTCCTGCTCTTGCCTCTCTCAAATGTTTTCTTCTTAGAGTGAAGTAAGCTGTGAAACAAAGCTAGATTCTCCCATTTCTTTAGGAAAAGGATTTTCTTTTTATCTTTTTAAACTTTGTCCAAGCCAATATTCCTTGTTTCCTACATGTTTTCTGTTTCTACCAGGTGATAAGTGCTCCCCATTTAGCCCAGTTGCTGAAAGAGCTGTTTTTTGTGCTACTTCATGAAGACTGAAGCTCTCAAATGCATCTCCTCTTTTTATTGGTTTTCACGTGAAAATGTTTAATACTAGTAACAGAAAGAGGTCTTCATTGCTGCCCTAATTATGACAAAAAAAAGATTCCTGTTAAAAAAACCCCAACAAATTAGTGTGAACAGAACTTGGCAAGCTCCAATGGGATGTGATTGGATCATCATGGGTATTTTGCCAGTTGAAGTAAGTAGAACTATAGCGTCAAACTTTTGGAAATTTCCAATATTTTATAAGTACAATCTGCTCCCACTTTGCTATGTCTCATAATGTTTTGTTGCTTATCTGTTACAAACAAGAACGAAATTAGGGAGGTAAAGCAAGCACCACTTTCTGGGGGTAATTGATTTGCATGAGAAATTTTGTCAACCAGACACACCAATTTTGAAAATTAGGTCCCATATTGGCCTTTACACAGGGCAGTCTTATGTTTCAGTATGATAGGGCTTGATCAAATTAGCAAACACAACTTGTACAGCCAGAATGGGCCACATAAGGATCTGTGCCCTCTGAAATGCCTGTCACTGTCAACTTTCCTAGATCATTTCCTCAAATATCTCTTTGCTCCTCTAAAGAGTTTTGAATTCTTGTTCAGTGACTTCTCTGGGTGCCATGAGGAATAAAAATATGAGAGAAAAGCAGAGAAGTAACACAGAATAAAATACTAACATAATAATACAATAAAATCACAGATATGTTGCATTTGCTGTCATTTCATTCTACTTTAGAAAAAGGAAAGGCAGAATCTAGAAAATACTTCTCAAGCAAACTTTGATAGAGAGTTACAGCATCTTCTCTTCTACATGACTGGGGGCTGGTTTTGTGTGTGAGATGCGGCTGCATATTCAGTCAGGCTTAGCAACACTGTATCTCAGCAGATTCCTAGATTTTAAAAATGTTTCAATTGCAAGTTCTGTATTTGTTAAAGTGGATGTTTGATAAAGCTCACAGCTGCAGCCAGGCGATGGTAATTAAAAAAGAAATCAATCTTCCCAGTGATGTCTGGCAAGTACCCCTTGTTCTGGAGGTATTACAAAATGGTGGAAGTGTTGTCTCAGTGCTATAGGGGCATGGATTGCCTTTTACAGTTGTTTTAAAAGATATGTATCTCTGTCTCCATGAAAATTGCTGCTTTAACCTCCCACTGTTACCCTTGCACAGAAAAACTTTTCTACCTTGGTTTCTTGTCGTCATCTTAATATAGCTGCCTGTGATCTTTGCCACTTCCTCTGTATGAGAACATAACTGATGTTTTTTGGTATTATAGGAAGGCTAAAGTTGAGGCAGCTGCTTTTATTTTTGCATCTAACTGAAGGTGGGATGCAAACCAAGCTGTGCTGGTATGCAAACCTAATGAATCAATCCACAGTGTTGCTTCATTGAGCTTTGTTTCCTGCTTACTTAGCCTGTAGCTGATTGTTGAAATGTGCTCTATGCCACTCCTTTTAATGTTATTTACCGCTAAAAGGAAATCTAAATTTTCTGTTTTGTTTCCTTCTATGAGTTGAACATCGTGTTTTCCCCTCTCACAATAATAATTCAGGTTGTAGACAAACATGTTTTGGCAGGAACATCATATATAATTTTAAAATTAAGAGTTGCAGAACTCATGACTTATATAGCATGACAGTTTTAGGCCTTGTTGTTCCTAAAAGTCTGTGTATGCAAACAAGAGATTTCCTTTAATTAGCTTTATTTACTGCTCCCACTAATGAAACAGATCCTTTAGTCTGCAGTTTTACATGGGCTGAGGGAAGGTACTACAGGCTGTTCCTTTTGAGACAGTGCTGGTATTACAGGGTACTGTAGTATAACACCACTACCATCACTGGGAAATGTGATGGTACCTATACTTGCCTGTTTTATCAAAGTGCTTCCATGACTTCTAATATTTTTAATTTGTCCCTCTTTTAATTAGACCAGCACTGAAACTGTCAAGGTGACAAAGTGGCAAGCAGCACTTGGAAACTTCGACTGGTTGCTTCCTAATAACAGTTAGGTGAAGATTTTAATTGTCTTACTGCTTGGTTTTCTGTTTGTGTAATCCAATGATCATGCATATTTCCCAGTGTTAAGTCTTTGTTAATACTAATAATAAGCTGCAGAAAGCTCCAGAAATGAAACTAAACTGAAGAAAATGAATAAATGGAATAAACAGAAAGATTATAAAAATGACAGGCAGGAAAATATTTAAAGAACAAAGCATTCAAAGACAGTGTAGTATCTGATATCACAGAGTAAAAGTGTATTCCTTGGTGGGTGGAAGTACATCCCCAAGGCAAAACCTTGCTAAAGTGACCTCCTTAGCAATTCTGGAAGGAGACATTTACGAGTTAAATGCCAGGAAATTTTGAACTGATCTAATCCTGAGCAGCATTAAAAAAAAAAAAAAAAAGGGAAAAAAGATCCCTCTTGAGAACTGACATATGTGATCTTGATCTTGGAATCAAATGAAACCACTGGCAGAAACCAATGGTGCCAGATGTTGTATATTTTCTTCTGGGAAATATGGTCTTTTTGGTCTGTAAAGGGCTTGTAAACTGACCAGGCTGCAATCTGGGAATGAAATTCCTAAAGGGACTGGAGGAGTATCTAAATTTAACAATCTTGAAGCTATTTGGAAAGACCCTCCTTAATAATTAAGGTATAATCAGAGAGAGGTATAGAAAGAAAAAGAGGAAGAGTTTAAGCATAACAAGGACCTTATTTTACCAAATATAGGAGTAAATACATCCTAAAAGCCCCTTAGATGTTGTCAAAATTAAAATTACTCTTGAGACAAAAAGTCCCAGTGTGTGTGAAGAAAGAAGTTGTTATGCTGGCACTGTTGATGCTGTCATGTGCAAGTATAGTTGTCTTTATTTCTCTGATGTAAAGATTTCTTCAACTTTGTACATTTTATTACAAAGAAAATTAAATTCACAAATAGCTAAAGGTTCATAATGCAATGAGTTCTAATCTTCTAGCAGGGAGACAAATACTCTCCCAAGACCAATATTTCTGTGCTTTCTCTACTTTTCTGTTCTTGGTCCGTTGCTTTCTTGATGATTGTCATGGTACGGAGTTTTGAGCTTAAGTTTCTCAGACACCATAAATGTGTTCTATTGTCCTGCTTCCTGCTTTCTCTTTTTGTATTGTTAATTAAATATTCACGTAATACTTCCCTCTTGTCCCACTCTGAGAGTGACCTTTGAGTCAAGCTTTTTGATTCCTTTCACACTCCTCAATGGTTATTTAATATAAATCCAAAAAGAATTCAGACTGATTGCCTGTGATGGAATAGTTCTCTATTTATTTAATAGGAAAAATCTTACAATTTTCAATGTTTACCTTCAAGACAGAGCTTTGCTGGTGCTCTCTGAGCAGTGATACATGACACCCACCTATATGCAGTTAGACCAATATATACAGTTCATGTGTAAAATTTATAAAAACTATTTCTGTTGGACAAACAAAAGTTCCTTTTTCATAAAATCACAGGCCTGGCTTTACTGAATCTGCCTTAGTTTCCTGCCTTTGATGGTCATCAATGATTCTGTCACTAAAAAATAGGGAGAAGTACAAGAGGCACACAAGTATGCAGTGATATTTGATCCAAATATTCTTTAAGCAACCACTGATCTGTGATTTTTGTAGCTCACAAGTCAGACCTGCTATCTTGTATTCAATGTTGTTATATAGATTCTTTTTTGTATGTAAGATTTTTTTCTGTCCCCCTTTGAATACAGGGAACTTTTATTGTATCCAAAACACAGCTGAATTCCATGTGCAAGGGACTATCTCTGTTTTGAGTTCATTATTTACTATTGCCATTCATTGCACTTTAATTCTTACATTAGGAAAGAAGACGAAAGACTGAACCTTTCCCCACTGCACCTGTTGTTTATGCACATCCATCATATTTGTCATGATTCATGGCACCTCTTGGATGATCCTGGCTGCCCTTCTTTAATTCTTTCTTTGTTCTGTTACATTTCTCTATCACCTTTTTTGATGTGCAAGCATTTGGGTTTTGCTGCTGTGCCCAGACATCTGTCTGAGGAGAGCATGGATGAAGGACTGGGAGGGTGGCTGCCTGGGTACCTTGTTCAGATGAGGACAGGAAAGATCTGACATTGGCAGCTGCTGTAGCTGGGGCTGGGATCTGTTCTTGTGAAAGCAAGGGCCAGAGGGAAAGCACAGACCTTCTAGAGAGGGCAGAAAGATTTTCTGGGGATCAGGTAAAGCAAGCAGGGTTGTTTGCAACTCAGACAATCCCAAACTTATATGAAAAAAAGGACTTGCCTGCAGGGAAATACTGGGCAGGGAGAGCATTGCATAAGAAGTGATCTCATTTTTTGTTCTGTCTCCCACTGCTGCTTTTTCCTTTTGTTAAAAAAAAATCTAATTATGTTAATTTGCATTCAAATTAGGTATAGCATTTTAGTCATCTTTGTTGAGAGGAAGTTGTAACTGTGTTGGGATCATACTATCCTTTTCAAAACTAAAGGATCCTGCCCCATTTTCAAAAGCCTGGCTTCCTTCTGGAAGCACCTGAACACCTCAGTTGTAATGGGAAGACACTCTACTGGCTGCAGGGTTACCTGGAGTTGTAAATATTTCCTGCTGAGAATTGCCATGACTGTGTCTGTTGATCTGGCCCGTTGTCTTCTCTGTAGTGTAATTGTCATGATCTGCATCTCAAGAACCATCTCAATCTCAGTGATTTCAGTCCAGCACAGGATGCCCTGTCATTGCAACGTGTGACTATAAGCATTGAGCTGACATTATGCTGTGCTACCCAGTTCCTCTGTATGAAGAGAAACAGTTTTGCTGCAACATCTCGTAGCTGTGAATTTATCTTTGTGACACTGGTGGAAGCAGTTCAAACCCTAGTGGAAAGCATAAAAATGAAAATCAGCAATGTTCAGATGAACACGCTGCAAGCATAGGTTAGGTGATCTCAAGCTGGTTTGGGCTTTGCCTTTGAAAAGAAGAGTTTGCTACTTCTGTCACACTATTTGTGTCTTCCCAGGCAATTGACAGGTAATCCACTTTCCACCTCACTCTTTAGTTGGTGACCTGCTGGCTCCCTTTCCTCTTTCTTGCCCCCAGAAGCTCCAACAGAAAGGCAGACGTGTATTGTGTGTGGGAAATACAGCAGGGTATAATTTGTCTTAGTTATGTTGTCTTTATTGAAACATCCACTGCAATTTATAAGCATGCTCAACATACCACAAAAATTATTCTTCTGCCTCCTCAGTGCACACAGACTGTGGGTAGGTATGCCTGCACAGTACAAGGCTTGCATTGTGCCAGTGGATTTGGTGGTGATGCAGTTTAGGAAAGTTTTCACTAGGGTGGTTTTAAATTGTGACACATCATATTCTTCCTGAAACAAACAATAGTAATGCATTCTGAATTGTAAACGTGATCCCCTAATTGCACAAGAAACCCTTTCAGATATCACAAGGTGTTAAAAGCAGAATTATCACTTTATTATATGTGTAAAGATGTAGGCTGAATCGTGTTTTCTGTAAAGCTGAGCTTAAAATTTATATGCTCTTTCTCCAGATTTATTTTTTTTTTACAGAGGAGCAATTGATATTACTTGTATGTAGTTTGACTTATGCCAGTTTATAGCAGAAGTATGATTTGAGAGGTGTAATTAGCTGATGTCTGCACAGTAATTTTTGTACAAACTTGCAGTAGAAGCTTTATGTTATGCAATAAAGCTCTGAAATAAGGTATTAATTAGGTTATAAGAGTGATAACACAAAGCTTTGTTTATTAAGTAGTCATAAGGTTCAAATGAGCTGTGAATTTCGAAGAAGTCTTTGGCAGGAGATGAAAAACACGACAGCATAGTTGAGAATTACTTTTAGTCTGGATGGAATCTCATGAGTGCTGTGCAAAAGTTCAAAAGGAAATAAGGCCTCAAGATTCCATAGATATTTACATTTGACATTTCTATTCTGGGAAAGTCTTAAAAAATAAGCACTTCTGTTTTTTCAAACTCTGTAAAAACACCAAGTTGAGGAGGAATGCAAGGTGCTAGAAAGAAGAAACAAATTAATTGCTTGTTTTCTAATCACTATGAAGACATTGCTTCTGAGTTCTCTACATAATTTCATCAGTTTATTTGCCCCCCAACTCTTGAATGTGTAAGTGATCTAGAAAGGCTTTTATGTGCCTTTTGCCACATTTATATCATGTTCCTTCTGCTATGTTTGCTTTTTTATGTCCCTATTGCTACATGTCTTCTTCCCTCTAATGTGATGTAAAGTTCATATCCCTGGTGTGTCTACAGAGAAACAGTTGTACCTAAAGAAGGATAAATACTTATGAAGTGTCTGTTAAGTTATCAGAACAACCCCTTCTTCCTCCAAAATATCCTCGATGACAAAATGAATTACTAGAGTGCCCTAGGTCTTGTGTTGAGTATCAATGACAGTACTAGGGAAGAGCAAATAGTTCAAGAGGAACACCTATCTGTCCTGTGTCATATTTCCTGCATATAAGTGGCCTTTGTCTTCTTCCTCATCCCCAGATGATTCAACCCCTGTTCCTTCTCTCCTATTTATGAGTTTTTGCAGCTCTGATTCCCTCACCTTGCTCCTCAGGTTTCCTACAGGCTATATGATGCATTACTCCATGCTTTTCAAATACCTGGTTTTCTGCATGGATGTGAGCTACATGATATGCAGTTTATGTGCATAAAAATACAGTAGGTGTGTATTTCCAGCCAGTCAGAAACAGGTATTGCGGCCTTTCCTAAGAAGTGACAGACCAGCAATGATAATTGGCTTTGTCATATTTCCTTGCTTGGGATCCTGTTAGTAGGCAGTGCCATACTACTCTTAGTAAGCTTGAGAGAGAAACAACCTTACTTAAAAAAATTAGTGCTTTTTCAAAATTAGCTATTGCTCCTCAGAAAATAGATCCTGGAATCACCATGGACAGGTACATTGACTATTAACTTGTTGGTCAGCTGTGAAATGGATGAGAGTATGTGAAAGTAATAGAGATCCCATGAAAGCCAATGTACCTATGGCTCTTGAGAATTGATGTTCACTCTTTCACTATAGAAGAATCAACTAGCAACTAGTTTACACAAAGAAAAAAAACTCTTACTGAAACAGATTAAAATTCATTGCATAAATTCATGGAATAGTAATAAAAAATCTATTAAAAATTATAAAACTCAGAGATGTAAACAGTGGCTTACTGCGATCTTAAGCCATAGATTTCTGGAAATTGAGAATATAATGCTTATTGCTCTTTTGTTTCTGACACATCTGTTCCTGTCCACTGTCACACATGATGCTGGATAAAGTTGGCTTTGTTCTGAGCAACATAGTAATTCTTTTTTTTGTAGAAGTGGAATATAAAGAAATGTCTGCTTGCCTTCCTGCCCTCTCCTTTCCCTGTCTCCAGCCATCTGTAACCTGATAGTTGTCTCTTTACAATGCTGAAATAACTTAAAATAAGTATATGGAAAGGCAGTATGAATAAAGAATTCCTTTCAGTTCATTTGCTTTGAGGACGAGCTTTTCTCTCTAGCACAGCAGAAAAGTTTTACAGCTTCTTTCTGCATATACAAAACTCAGTTTTCCCCCTTTTTTTTCTTCTTGATTGCATTAATACAAACAAGTGGTCCCTAGGTAGCATTCTAATGCAACTGTGCATTTGATGAATACAAGTTAACACTTTCACAGCTACTTAAGAGTGTCTTTTCCAAACATGCTGAAATAAAAGCAATAGGATTAGTCACAGACAGTATAGGCAGGAAATAATTCAGAAGCCACCTAGAAAAAATGTCTGTTCTCAGCCAGTGTCTAGTAAAAAACTAATGAGTAACCTGGAGCTCTCTGAGATGTGTAAACATGACTGACTCGCAGAAAAGATGGATAAGAATGAACCTTATGCCCTCCAAAGGCATCACAAGAGCAATTAACCAAACAACGTGAGGTCCAAACTGCCCATCTTTATACTAGTCTTTTCACTATAGATGAGGAGATTTACAGTGACCCTGTGGCATTGCTACTTTTGACTCATATTGGCAATGTGCATTTTTGAATAATTTACCTCTATTTTGTGGGAAAGTTAATGTCAGCCACTTTCCCCTCTTCTCAGATGACTATGACGCATCCTAAAATGGGCTTTCTGAATCCCTTAGATTAAAGAATTCACTAAATATCAATAAAACTGCTGAAAGATGGGAATTGAATAAACATAAATGTTCTTTTGAAGCTAGTCCCATCTGGCAAATAAAAGAATAGATATGTCAGCAAGGCAAGTTTAGCTTAGTTCAAAAAGACAAAGTGTGTTGCTACCAAGCCCAAACAAAACCAAAAACTTCAAGCTTGATTTAAATGAGGAATAATGAAATGAAAAATAAAATTTCTCATAAAATGTGGAATCAGGTTTTCCTTGTTGCTTTGGCTTTTTTGTTACAGATCTGAGGTGCTCTCTAACTTAGTCTGGGAGTGCTTTCTTCCCGTTTCCATTACAAAGCCAAAGGTTGAAAAGGATCCAGACTTCAATCTGGAAGGCAAAAGTAATTTGAAGTATGTGTGCTTGGAAGAATCATTGTAGGTAAAAGGGGAGGGGTGTAATTCCTTCCTCATACATATGCCTGGACATACTAATCCTGGTGTTTATTGGAGACACTTTTCTGGGATCTTCCTTATGCATACCTTTTTCTCTCTCCTGAGTTTCCTGGCCTTTTTGAGGACAGCTTTAAAATCCTGATGTTATTCCTGGAGAATAGGAAACAACTTTTGCTGTTTTCAGTCCAGATCTTTGTTTCTGTGTTTCTGACTTGTGACGTTTTAAGAAGCTGATAACTTCAGAGCTTAATTTGTTTTGATTTTTCTCCGAAGCAACTTTAGTGTAATTTTCAAGCTTTGTAGTCAAAGAGAGAGAAGGAATCTTAACACCATATGAAAGTATCATGTTTACTAAATAATGTGGCTCAGACAAGCCAGCTTCTTGGTTGCAGTGTGATAAATCACGGATTCCTAATAAGGAGTGAGCAACACTTCCAGGTACAATCCTTCTCTTATTGTCAAGATTAGGACAATTAGAAAATCTATCTGGAGCTCCAAATTTAATATTTACTCTGCTTACAATTTTTTGTTACATTCAAGAGTCTAATTCAAGTTTAGTTGTAAGCCTGAATGCTTTATGCTAAACAGGACGGTCAAAACATCTTTTTTACAGAAACCATTAAGACCAAAATGGAAAGGTCGTACCTGTGTCTATGCAAAACACTGAAAATATGTACTTACGCAACTTTCATAATGATAAATTCTCTTGTGTTTTATATGGGTGAGCAGCTTTTCAGATATTGCTTAAAACTAATCATCCATAATTGTTTATCTCACTTGCCACTTCCCTTTTACTGGTAGGACCTCTAGATTGCTCTTATTCACTTTACAGCTTAAAGACTAATAATTGTGAAGAGAGATATTGGTCACTGGGTATATTCTATATGTACCCATCCTTTCTTCTGTCCTTAAATACAAATTTTCTCACTGTTTGTGTATCAACCTGGTTGAAATTCAACTATAGCAGTATGTGTGCTGCCAAATCTAGACTGTTAACCCACAGGGGACTTCATTAGTAGATATCTCTTTTTTAGTTCAAAGATTGCACTTGAGAGCTTTAAAACTCTCTAGTTTACTAATTAGCTTATCTCCAAGGACTGTATTTAAAAGTGTACAAACCCTTTTTATTGATGTGGGCATTTGCACATATCTCCATTCAACTTAGAGCATCACCATCCTCTGTTGCATTCAAGACCAAATGCTTTTAAACTTTGAGTGTGATAGAAAGGCTTTCTCTGGTCTATCATCTCCGCTTTTGGGGAATGTTTCTTTTCTACTTATGTACATGATGATAAATAATCCAGTATTAAATAAATTAGTGCCATAGTATCATAGAATAGTTAGGGTTGGAAAGGACCTTAAGATCATCTAGGTCCAACCCCCCCATGCCATAGGCAGAAACACTTCACACTAAACCATGCCACCCAAGGCTCTGTCCAACCTGGCACTGAACACAGCCAGGGATGGAGCATTCACAACTTCCCTGGGCAACCCATTCCAGTGCCTCACCACCCTAACAGTAAAG
>JBCJKH010042412.1:12739-28232 GCA_039877255.1 Loriculus beryllinus
TTTCTCATCGACCACCACCCCCAAGTCCTTCTCTGCAGGGCTGCTCTGAATCTCTTCTCTGCCCAACCTGTAGCTGTTCCTGGGATTGCTCCGACCCAGGTGTAGGACCTTGCACTTGGCATGGTTAAACTGCATGAGGTTGGCATCAACATCAAATGTGTTAAGAATGAGAGTTACTGTAGCAGTGCAAGAGTTTTCCCATGTGGTTTCATGTTTTCAAAGTCTGTGTGTAAGTTAATTCCCATAATTGGAATAATCAAATCAATCCCTAACAGAATACTAATCACAAGCCTTAACACAAGACCTTATTCACAAGATGTTATTCTGTGGATTGCAGACTCTAGGCTGAGTAACTTTGCTGATCAGGCCTGCATAATCAATTCCAGTCTGCAACAACCTTAATTGTATGGAAATGGAAAGATTTCTTTTGTTCCATTGGGACCCATTGCACAGCAGTCCCAGGCCACTTCTCCATTACAGTATTTCAGTTTTTCTGCTGTGCAGACTCTGGGTAGGTTTATGCTCCTAGTCTTGTCTTCTCACTCTGTTTTCTGTTAGCCAGACAATGCTGGAAAACAGCTTTTGTATTTTTGGTGTGATGCCCTGGCAAGCTGAGTTTCCTAGGAGTCATGATCTTCCTACAGGTTGGTATTATGCAGTCAGTAATGTTTGAAATTTTGACTCCCTTGCTTCATGTTTCAAAGAAAATACAATCCTGGAGGGTAGTGGCCTTACAGTTGTTGGTGTGCAGAACTACACACAATAAGCTACACACAATAAAACAGTATAGGCATACTGATTGAAAAGCAGTTTGTTGTATTGTTGTTTTAAAAGGTGGTTTGTTCTAGTTTCAGTTCCCATGAGTGTCTAACCAATTATTAGCACATGTCTATAGATCTCTGCTGTCAACTTCCAGCTGACCTGGCTGACAGACTTTTTGCTTGAAGATTTTTCCATAGCTTAGTCAGAGTTCTGCTCAGGAGCCACATCTGTACTCCTGAATTTTCAGTCCTCTTACTGCATCCTAATATTCATCTTTGCACTGACTGGGAAACATGTATTTAGATGGAATTGTTAGATATATCCCAGTGCAAGTGCTATCTAAAACTAGCATTTCTTCATGCACTGCTTTTCTAGTGTAGAGATGGGGGAGAGAGTAGGTCCTTTCTGCTTTTCTGATTGGGTAAACACTACTGATCTGAATTCCGGAAAACAGACTTATGTGTTGTCTGCCTGTTTGTTTTTTTTCTCAGAGATTACATCTGGGAGAGCTGGCATCTTTAAATGCTCTGAATTTTGCATCCAGAGCTTGGGCTAAAATATTTTGATTAGTTTCCAGCATTAAGAGTAATTATACTACAAATCTCCCATTTTCTGATAATTGTCCCCATGTTTAATTCTTTATATGTACATGGAACTTTAAGCACACCTTGCTTCACAAATGCTGTGTCAGCTGGCTCTATGTCCTGAGGTGCTGGAATACTAATAGTGGTAAGTTGAAAGTGTGCTTTGTTGAACAGTCCTGGAGTCACCATGTGTAGTGTTAAAGTAAGCTTTTTTCCTTTAGAACTTATCTGGGACTGTGAAATAGCAGTTATCAAAGTGAATATACTGGACAAAGTTTGACGAGGCTCATTGTTTGATGTGGTCTGAAACCTGTGTAGATTTTCTGTACTATGTATACCAAATGTTTAAGGGATACACAGTATTTTATGTATATATAGGTCAGTGAGGTATGGTGATGACGCGCAGTTGCTGCAATGGTGAGTTCTGTGGCTGGGTGCTAGATTGAGATATACGAGGTGCTCCTGGAGCCAGGGAAACCTGAGAAAGAGCAGAAGGCCCCACCAGGAGTCATCAGCTCTCATGAGAGGGGCTGACATGGCTTGGCCATTGCCAGGAGCAACAGTGGTAGATTTAAATGGGCCTAGGAAGTGCAAGTGACCAGAAGTGTTGCAAGCAGAGTGGACAAGCATGGATTGAGAAGACACAGCAGTTTGTGCAGAAGGGTGCATGAGAAGGGCCGTGCACTCTGTATGTAGGTCCACCAGCTCAAATTGAAATTGCCAGAGATGTCAAAAACTACAAGAAACTGTTCTTTAGGTACTTAAATGCAAGCAGAAGCAGAAGGAAAACATTGGCCCACTTTTAGCAAGTGAGGGGAACTGGTCACCAACAACACTGAAAAGGCAGAGATTCTCAATACTTTCTATCAAGCCCCAGACCTTGGGAGCAATAATCCAGGTTCTTGCAAACACAGACCCACCGTCAGTGAAAGAAGAGCTGGTACATGAACTACTCCTACAGGAGCTTGACCCTTACAAATTGATGGCCCCAGAGGATATCCACCTGAGGGCGTTCAGAGAGCTGGCCCATGTCATTGTGAGGCCGGTCTCCACAGTCTTTAAGGTGTTATGGGGATTAGGGGACATTGCAGAAGACTAAGAAAAGAAATTTCACCCCCACAACAAGAAGGGTTTAAAGGAGGAGCCAGGAAATTATAGGCCCATCAGTCTTACATCAGTCCCCAGAAAATTTATGGGAGAAGTGGCTGTATTATGGTCAGTTTTACTTATGCATTGTTGTTTTAAATTATAGTTTTGCTGTGGAGTATGTATTGAATCATAGTCAAATGTATGACACTGTTCAGGTTTGCTAATAACAGGCTCTAGAAGGTAAGGCCTGGTGGCTTAAGAATCATTACATTTGATATTGAGTCTATGCATGAAAAGTAACAGTTTCTTTTGTGATTTTTTTCCTTCTCTTTCCAGGATATAAATGATATAAGCAAATTCATTTGTCATTGTTCTACAGATGCCTAAGATCTAAGGCCAGATTTAGTGAGCTGTGTCTTTCATGAATTTTATAGTGCTATTATTTCTTCTGTTCTTGAAGGGGAATACTTTAAGAGCTAGGAAAGAGGTTCAAGGTAAAATTAGCACTTTTTCACTGAAGCATAGTCCTTATGCTTCAATCTGATATGACTTTCTAAACCTGCGAAACAAACCAACATAAAGCAGCAGGATTTATTTCAAGTTTGCTATTGAGAAAAGATCATGTTGACCCCTAGTTCTGATCACAGGTACTATGGCACAGTCTCTTGTTGCTTTGCTTGCTATGAAAAACAATGAACACACAATAAAATCAGCACAGAAAAACAGAGACAGTGAAGTTAACACCATGTTATCCACAGCTACCTTTTTTTTTTTTTTTCTCCAATATTTTTAACATATTCTTGAAGATATTCTTCCTACTTCTTTATGTGCAGGTTTGAAAACTGGTTTTCATTTATGATTGTAGAACAGACTTTGTAATTCGTCTTCCACTGAACTTACAGATAAAGCTTTACTACTCAGGAGTTTATAGAAACGAAATACAGGTGGTAGTGTGAATGACCTAAAGAATTAAAACAAATATTTACATCAAATGCTTCGTGTTATTGTCGTGGTTTAAACCCAGCCACGCAGCTCATTCACTCACTCAACCCCCCTTTCTTGCTCTCCCCCCGCTCCTGGAGGAAAGGGGAGGAGAACCAAAAGAATGCAACTCCCACAGGTTGAGATAAGAACCGTTTAGTAGCTAAGGTATAACACAAATCACTACTGCTACCAACAATAATAATAATGATAAAGGAAATAACAAGGGAAAAGCATACAGCATCTAACCACTCACCAACAGATAACTCATTCCACCCCACCCCAGCCTGCCTGAACCCAGCAACGATTGATACCTCCTCCAACCCCCCAGAGCACTTGCCCTTCCGGCTAACTCTCAGTTACATCCTGGGCATGATGTGCTGTGGTATGGAATACCTCTTTGGTCAGTTTGGGTCAGGTGTCCTGGCCTTGCTTCCTCCCGGCCTCCCCTCCTCCCTGGCAGAGCATAAGACTCACAAAGTCCTTGCTCAGGCTTAACATTTGAGGAGTAAATAAAACATTGTTCTTATCAGTTCTGCTCCCAGGCCAAAAGTCAAAAACATAGTGCTGCGCCAGCTACTATGAAGAAGAAAAAGTGACTGCTACTGCTAAACCCAGGACAGTTATTTGAGTAGTTTAATTGTATTAAATCACCCCTGCTTACTGAAGGATTATTTTCTTTAGATTTGTTCTTACTTTTGGATTTACTTTCATTAAGTGGTTCATCTCTCTCCTAATTCAGTCTCTACTGACATAGAACTGAAAGGCAGCACTTTAGAGGACTTCTGATTAGACATTTCAAGCAATATTAACTACCAGTTTAATCTATTTCTGATGATTGAATTATGCAAACTCATCATGTTTTTGTGATTAATTACTTGAAGGCATTCCCTAAAGTAGTTTGGATAAACAATTTTCAGAATGGGAATAATTAGAGAAAGATTTCTCTAGAGAAAGATTTCTCAAAAGAGGCCCATAACAGACATTTGTCACGAATTTGTATGTATTTGTATGCAGAAAAAAAAAAAAAAAAAAGAAGGACCATTCGAAAAAGATATTTAATTTGTGAAAATACTAGTTGAAAATATTAGCCATGGAAACTCCTTTATCTTGTAGAAAAGCGTCTGTGGTTAATTGTCCTACATGAACTTAATGAAAGTGGAGCAAATGTAGTAAAGGTTGATAAGTTTCTCCTGCTAAAACCAGTCTCTGTTCAGATACGAATGTCTGTCCCAGACATGCAGTCCTGATGTATGTAAATGGTAATCTGTTCTATAAATCTTTCCTCGTGCAATATGCCGGGATCCCATGTTGTTACACATTGGAAAAGATTGTGTCTTCACCTGTTTTACCTACCTGCCTGTCAAATCTTCTCATTGGAGGCAGTAGGGATTTTCTTCAGTGGGATGATACTACACTGATATTGAAAACTGTCTTTGTTTAGTACCCTGGGGATGTGAAGCTTCTTCCTATATGTCCCGGGCCACCCACATTAAACTTGGTTTGTTACATACGTGCCTATGGTGTTTCTTTAGGGACCAGCTACTGCAAAAATCTAAACCCAAGTATAAACTTGTTATACAAAAGTTAAATTCCAATATTCTGAATGTGACTATGCTTTGATGTTGATATACCATTATCTAGGAGTTGACTGAGCCTGTTATATGATCTTCTTTGCTGTCATTTACACCTATTCCCCATGTTTTCCTAGCAACAGTGAAAGACAGAAGCAAATAAATGACGTTTCCAGATATTTTTTAGGAATTACAGTCTATGCCTTAATCTTCACTGAATTACTCAGTTGTAGTTCTGTATATTCTTTATATTCCTCTGGGCCACTTAAAGTTTGCATGGTTAACCAAGGCTGCTTCTTGATAAAGTGTTTCTCTTTGTGTTTTTATTACTCAAACAGCCCTGTTTCCTATAGTCAATGAGAGTGGTCAGCTGATCTCTTCCTTTTGTTTTCTGGCAAATCTATTCAAATAGCTTTGATCAAGTGGAAGGAGTCATGTGGTGCCAGTACTTGACTGCTAGTACAGATGAGAGGCGTCCTGCAGCAGAAAAGGCATTTTCAGTATTGTGCAGGCGGCTCAGCTAAACCCATTACTGCATGCCACATGTATCCTAAAGCAACCATCTGACTGACTTGTGGGCAGACTCCATACCATCTGAACAAATGGGGATGAGTGTAAGCTGACAAAGAGGCCCATATGTTCCCAAACTGTGAATGCTGAGGAAGGGATTCTTAGCCAAGAATGTGCAGATGACTGTCCAAGTCTTTTTGATTGTCATTACGAAGAGACAGCACTGCCAAGTGGAGCTTACTCCTTCAAATTGACGTTTGCAACAGTGCACGTGTAGCATTGTGGCAAGAGTTTCTGGACAGTCTTTTATCTTGTCTGAACACTGGATGTCCTCAGACTTGAATCTTGTGGAAAACCCACAATGGTCTTTAAACAACTCTTTCAAGTCTAGCCTTTGCTAGTCAGGAAAGTACAAACATCTCTTCTTTATCCATCATTTTTTCCTTCAGAGGAGAGAGGATAGCATTTGAAGGTAGGACAAGAAATACCTCAAGGTTTACTTTCTGTCACATGATGCTCAAGTAGTCATGACAAAACACAGATTAAAATACCAGTCTAAGTACCTGGTATAATTCATTAACTCAAAGTAGATGTTGGAATACTTGAAGACAATTGATATTTATAATAACTCTAATCTGATAATTGTGGATGATGAATTTTACCATGCTTGACTGTATAATCAGTAATCAAAGGAGCAAAAAGTAGGGAAAAAATCTTTAAAAATTATATCATATATAATTGTTTTTTTTTAAATTATTCCACTGAGAGATAGATAACTATAATCTAAAATATAGTAAAAATCATAACAAAAGAGTGACTAACAAGGAGTATGAGTTTTTGAGGAAAAAATTATCAAGTTTTAGGAGAAATAATATGGCTTAGTTAGTTAAATAGCAGTTATTCTTTTGAAGTTACACGACTGGAAATAATTTATGCTCATCTAAAGGAATGTTTATTTAACTGTATATAATTTTGCCTGCTGCTGTACTTACTTATGACAATAAGCTAAAACTACATGACATTGGATTTCTATTTTGATAAACCCAGTATTTTCAGTTAAATTAACAACAGTGATGCTGTTACCATTCAATGTTTCTATTACTGAACTGCAAAAAAAAAAAAAAAAAGATGTAAAATGAGACTAGTAGAGCAAGATTAATTAGAAAATGTAGAACTAATCTATGAAAAAAGCATAAAAATGTTGTACATGACAGCAAATCTCCTGCAAGTTCCCTGTCAACAAAAGATCATAGAAATCGTAGAAATCGTAGAATTGTTAGGGTTGGAAAGGACCTTAAGATCATCTAGTTCCAACCCCTCTGCCATAACTAAAAAAATTGGAAAGATAGGCTAGTATGTCTCATTGTCAATACACTTTAAAAAAAATCAACCCCACAATTCACTTGTGAGGAGTAAAACCTTCACCTTGAGAGAAAAAAGTGGCAATTTGAGTTACAGTTGAATGACTTCACAATTACTCATCAGTGCCAGAAACTTTTGATGCTTTTGCATACAAACATTTTGTATGAGCACTGGTACCGCGCACCACATTTCTTTGAAAAATCACGTTTTGATTTCGTGATTGGCCAAGCACCATCTGGCATCTCTGCAATGCCAGTAGGGTCCCATGTAAATCAGCACATTCCCAAGTTCCTTGATTGGAGCTATAGTAAAGCAAATGGTAATATCCCAGGCTGAATGCCTGCATTTGAAAAGGCATTTCTTTCACTGATTTGTAGTTTGTCATTAATAACGTGCACTGAGAGCTGAAACTGAAGTTCTGAAGTTCTTTGCAAAGACTCCTGTGCTTGCTCAGATCTAACATTGATGTCTGAGCAATTGCTAGTTAGCAGCATGAACATTTCCGGGCTGCTGACACTGTGAGGTTGACAACTGACAAGTTTCATTCCCATGTCATAATAACCTGCAATGAAATGCAAAGCAGACAGTGAAGATTACAACCTAAAAAAAAAAAAAAAAAAAAAAAGAAAAAAAAAAGACAATACAAAAGAAATGCTAGCAAACCTTTGCTCTCTATTGCTGGAACATAATTATTTTAGTTTAAGGAAGAGTGATTATGGGCAAGAATAAGATTGCTGCTAAAATAAGCGCAGGCATACTTGTCTCATATCTGTGTTCTTTAACCTGGTGTGCAAGAAGCCAATAAACACACATGGTGAGGGTATTTAGATGTTTCATTTCTGCAGAAATGGATACTAGGTGGTAATTCCACAAAGGTAGCACACCAATGTTTCTCAAATCACAATTATTTATACACAAAACATTAACATATTCAATCTTTCAATACAGTGTATTGCTATTCTCTTATCTAAGTGGCTAAAACTTATCTAACAAGTAAATTAATATGCATGCTCATTACAGCTTTGAAGATTTTAACTTCTGAAATCTTTCGAGGAGGTGGTATACCTGAGCTAGATGGCCTATGAGTTAGTGGACTGGTAGGTCCTCAGATTCATACCAGGATTGTCAAACTGCTCTAGACTGTTCTACTTCATGACATGGTTTTGCAATCTTTTTCTTCACCAGTGAAGATGGTTACTGGAGCTTCTATTACCTTTTGGTTTTCATTCATTTTACATCTTTAACAGAAAGAGTTCATCTTATATCAAAGGTGTCATTTAACTGTAAAGCTCAGTTTCATTTCATTCAACCTCCAAAATGGGAAGTTTAAATAAGTGTAATTGAGTTGTGAGACTATTTGGATTATAATAGTTACAACAGGAACAGTGACACAGTTTTGAAGAGAGATCTTTATTTTTCCAGGAGATCTCTGATCCAAATATAGATTGCAAAAGGAGAAATTGCAGTCTGGAAGAGTGTTCCAAAAAATGATATAGAGGTCATAGACCACGAACGAAATCAAAACAAGCTTCTCTGTTATGATGTAGCAGACAGGGGCACACATGCAAGTGTGTATGGCAAGAGCAGTGAGGTGATTTGACTACCACATGTACAGTCCTGATGAAGTACATGCTAAAATGCTTAAAACAACTGATACTAGAGTTTGAATATCAACTAGAATTGATGTCACTGAAATTCAGCCTTCTAAAAGCTGGGTGTGCAGTCCAGCTGTGTGGCCTAGATTCCTGCTTTAATCCATAGAGAGAGAGTTACATCCAAATTATCATTAACTGATCCTAAGAGAGGTGTCTAAGAGATAAGAATGGATTGCTTTCTGGACTTGCCTTCTGTCCCCTGTGGGCTATACCAGGACCTTGCAGACTTGCATAGGCTAGGTACCCAGCTTGTAGACAGCTAAAATTGGTTGAGATGAGCTAACATTAAAAGATGCATGCTGAAAGACTAAGAACACAGAAGAAACTAACATAAACAGTATGAGGGCTGAGGATAATGTCAGAATGAAAGAGAGAGAACACAGTATGGTTTGGTTTATTAAAAAGATGATTTACATGTAATGTGATCAATATGGATAAGTGTTTTCATGAGAAGAAGTTGTTGGGTACTACAGAGCTCTTTAATCTAGCAGGGAGCTGCATAACAAGAGCAAACAACTGGAAGCCGAAACTAGACACATTTGAGCTGAAAATAAAGTGTGAATCATTAAAAGTAAGGATGATTAAGCTGTGAAATATGATCTTGGAAAGTGTTGGATTGCCTATTCTGCAGGCCTGAAGTCAATATTGGGCACAAAAATTTTTAAACCATAACTGATATTTTTGCATGCAATATAAACTGCTAGGTGTAAGGTATCTCATTTATAAAACCACCAGGTTAGATTAGGGTTCACACACTTTCAATTTAACGACTAATCACACCTCCTTCTTTGTCATATTTCTGTTTAATATAACATGTATCAGAACTCTTTACTGTGCTGTTCTTTGACTCCTGTGATTTATTCTTGGTTTAGTTATTCAAACAAGCTGTAATAGAATCATAGATGATTCTTGGTTTAGTTATTCAAACAAGCTGTGATGCAGGATTTCATTAGTGTTCATGGTCTTTTTCTTTTTATTCCTACAGAAGATATAGCTAGGAACTCATAAAAGTATGTTTTCTGTATGCTGCCAGCTAATACCACTATACTTGCTTCATAAAAAGCTTCAATTTTTCATTTTAGAAGTAATATAAAAAACTTCAAAGCCAGAATGACTTTGTCCTAGGCCTGTGAGCTAGAAAACCCACCAGTCTAGGCAAGTCATTTAAGCAATCTCAAGTTGAGCACAGGTATAGCACACGGCTTTGTTTTTTTTCTGTTTTAACCTGAATACTGACTCAGATCAAAAGGTGAAAGTCAAAAGTGCTCTGCTGTATTGTGAACTTGCATCTGTGTGCTGGTCAAGTAAACAGTACTTTTCTTGTTAGGAGTTCCCTGAGTACCTATGCATTAAAAATATATAAAAGTATTTTATGTCATCAACACTAATGTGACATTTGCACTAGCAATTTCTTTAGGAAGATAGCACAGAGGCCTTTTATTACTGTCTCCTGATATCACAGCCTCCCAAATATTTTTCAGTATGTTGATTACTGTTGCTACCCTGTCAGTATAGCTCCATTAGTGAACTTCTAGTTAGGTCTGAAATGCTAGTCCATAGGGGTTCTACCATGTTATAGGTAGAGATCTTCCATTAACATGTATGTCCTATTAAAGCTTTATGATGTAAATAATAAAGGCTTTAGGTTTACAATGTATAGTTACACTTACCCAGTAGTTTTTCTCTATACTTCACGTCCCAATGGAATAATGTTCCTCTGTTTTTTTCTCAAAGTTTCCAATGTTTCTATGCTTTCAAGCTAGGTATTCTTGCTCTTATCATCCGTTTTCTTACTTTATCTGTGTAGAAGACATTTTGAGTTTGTTGTAGATTTTTTAGCTTTTTTTTTTTTTAGTGATCTAACTATTCACCAGCATTTCCTATTGAATTTTTCCCAGTTTTTCTTTTTTCTGTGAAGGTATTGGATACAGATAGCTTTTGTGACTCTATCTGAGGAGCTGCATCACCACAAACTATGCCCTCTTTGACAATTCCCTGGTGTAAAATTTCTCCTAATTTTTCACATTTCATCTTAGCTAAAGCCCTTTCCTCATGGTAGCCTTTAGTTGCAAATGTTTCCTCAGGTCCTAAAGAATTTAACCTCTCTTCTTTACAAAGTTTCCATTAATAGCTGTTGTACCTCTAGCCCTGCATGTGATAATAACCTTGCAGTTGGTCCTGCTATCAGTGGGTCCTAGTCTTCAGTTTCCTCCCTGGTGGTCTTCTAGGAGGTCTTCTAGTAGTCTTCTAGGAATTCTTCCCCTAGAATCTCTCTCCTTGGTTCTCTCTGTGTTACGCCTATGGACTGCTTTGTAATTCTTGTGGACTACTGCTAGCAGTTTTTGCATGTCTGTCCAGACTCCCAGAAGCATCAAACCACTACTGCATCTGCAATTTCCCACAGCTTTTTTTTACTGCCAGACCTGTCTTTCAGCCAGAACCTTTATCTGATTGACTAATTGTACAGTTAAACCTCTTTTTCATTCCCCATCCCCACCCCACTTTGATTTATGGATTATTTTTTATCCTGATCAACCCTTCCTGTTTCTCCACTAACTGCTGAGTCTTACAGTATTTGCTTGTATGTATTTTATTGAATTCCAGTGACTCTATTTGCTTTTATGTATAGACTTCAGGCACTTGTATTTTTCCTCTCTTTTTCTGATCATATGATTTTAACTACTTTGCCTTTCTGACACCACCACTTCCTTCAGTGTGTGTTTTTTGTCTTGTTTTTCACCTTCTTTTGCTTCCAGGCATTTATTAATCCAGAGTGTTTTCATACCTGTTATGCTTTCTTTTTAAGTGTTGACAGAAGCAATGGATTTCAGAGCTCTCTCTTAAAAGTCCTTCTCCTAGTTTATTTGCTTTAAATCACATGAAACTTGATCCTGGTATGTAAGTTAGCCAGGTGTTGTGGTTCATAAGGAAATCCCTGTGTCAAGAGACTGTTTCTCATTAATTCCTTCCAAGAATCACACATCTGAAATCTTCCTCAAATGCAAATAACATATTCCATTAATTCATTTGTTGATCCTCACTTTCTTATTGACCCCATGCATTTTCCCCATATTGCTTTGAGCCTCATTTCTAATGGTAAGAGCTATTCTGGATTTTGTTTCAACAGGAATCTGGCAGAATCATTTGTTCCAACATGAAGGGCAACTAGGGGAGTTCTTTATGTGCTTTCCTCACCCCCATTTCGTATCAGTGTTAATTCTTGCCTCAGGTACATATCATACCTTTTGCTCATGGCAGATATCATACATCTTCCTTGGCTGTAGCAGCTGGAGTGATAGACTTGTCAATTCTTACAACACAGCCCATAGTCAGTACCTTTTCCTGTTTCTGGTGTAAATATCAGGCTTTCTTTCTGTTGTCAGTGGGTCATTCTGTTCTCCTTCAGAGAACAGTAGGTCACCCTTATCTCTCTTCTGTTATGCCCCCTTGATGGCTCACTTCTTCCCCTGCTCTTTTCCTCGTTTCATCTGCGTTCTCTTATTCCTCTTCTATGCTGCATTACTCAATTTCTTTCTCAAGTGTGCAACGTGGATTTGACACCTAAGGGGATATAAACTGATTCACTTTTTACTCTCCTTAGTCTTAAATTTTAAAGGTAAATAGGCAAAAATTGTTCAGGCTAACACACAACCTTTGTGTTTTGCTTTTATCTCTGACTGATGATGTGGTTTTGCCAAGGTCAGTCCTTTCTTTTTGTTAATATTTGGTGTTTCTCAGCCTGTGGAAGTGATAAAAACAGTGAGGTGAGCTATCCCAGCCTCTGTCTGGTTACCATAAGTGCTACTGAGTAACAGGGAGCAAGATGCATTCATCTAAACCAAATGATCAAGTAGGCGCTACTTCCTCATCAAGGAGTTGAGTTTGTATGCTGTTGCTGCTTGAATCATTTATGAAGAGAACCACAGTTCCTTTGAGGATGTAGCTTGAGTGAGTAACAGTTAATCTACAAGACTAATGCCATCTCTGAGAGGGAGAATATCACAGAATCACATCAAGAGGATGTACATACTTTGTGAAATTTCTTCTCAAGATGTAACCTTTTGGACTCTGCAATCCTGTACCAGTGTGTGCAGACTGTAATTGCAATGTTTCTCAATTTTGATATTTTCTATGCATTGTTTTTCTGCTGTTATTTTGCCCACAAAAAATGGCAATAAAAAAGAAAGAATTAGGGTTGAAAGGCCAACCACTGAAAAACCCAGGTGTGTCAGAAGTAAAATTATAAGCCTGGGTCATTCCATTTGGGTGTTAACACCATGTAGTAATCTCTAGCCTTTTTCTCTCCCACACCATGAACACTATATTTTCAGTGCACAGACATAGTGTACTCCCTTAAATGGTCTGCTTTGCTTTCACTGATTAATTAGTGACCATAAGCCTTATTTACTGATTGTCAGCAGTTTCCAGAAAGGAGTCATGACCCCAGGTGAAGTTGTGACAAGATAATTGGGATTATCAGTCTGACCCTTCCTGCCATTATAGTGCATGGGCTTTACAACCTGACAGAAGAGGACAACTAGAAATGGGATCACAGCCAAAAGAGAAAGGTGAGGTGCTTATACTATGCAATATTGAAATACAATTTTGAGGGCAGAGCCTGAAACAGTGTGGAGATTCTGCTCCCCTGCCCTGTGCTTTGTCAGCTTGAAGACAGGTTTAGGAAAGCTTGCTCTGCTGAGTGGGACTCCGTCATGGTCCCTGCTGTTCAGCCTCCAGAAGGTTGCTGCTCCTCCATTGCTTCTTAGACCTCAGACAGACATGGAAACAGCCAGAGCTGACCAGGCAACAGCTTCTTTTCTATAGCAGCAAAGGTATGTGTAACTACAAGAATGCTGTCTGGCATTTGTGCCTAAGCATCTCGGGCTGGAAACAACAACCATTGTCTTAACTGCAGGGATAGAGTGTTCCTCAGCATTGTATCCCAGAAACTAGTGGGAATGGAGTGCACTGAAGATCTCATAAATGTCCCCTAATTTTCATAACAAGACTTTCACCTTACTCAGTTGAGCTGAGGAATTCTGACAATGCTAACAACACCTTTGAAGGTGGAGTATACACCACTGCCTTGTACATCCTTGTTAAGTGTAGAATCTTTACTACCGGTGTATTGTGTTTGATTTCCACAAGAAGCCAGAGAAGTATAACAACAGCTGGCAGGCTACATCTTTTATGTAATTTTCTTTTTTTTCTGTTGAAAAGAAGGAGTTTTGTTATAGAGAACATTAACTTGTCTGGCTAGTCAGCCATCTAGTCAACTTACTTCCTAGTCAGAACAGGGAGAGGAAATGGGAAATTGGCAGCCTAACAAACTGATCATGGAGAGGTGATGCTGTCCCCAGCTAGTCTAGACTGAAAGGTTTTTTTGGTGTCCATAGGTTTGAGAAGCTGTAGTCTAGATTTTATCCTACAGAGGGCAAGATGGGAAAAGCAGCCAGTTTTGCAAGAAAAACTTTGAAACTTTTAACAGGAAGTTTTGAATATGCAATTTTTGGAGTATGACTTGGGTTCAGCTGTGTGTCGTAGCACTTGAAAGACAGAATGTGAGTAGGTGGTAGAAAGATGTCCTAGATTGGCTCATGAGGAGTTACCTGGCTAGCTAAGGGCAAATTGCATTGCTAAAGTTTAACCCAAGTTCTAGTTCTTAGCTTTTGCCATCTTCTTTCTGTCTGTAATCCAGATCTTGATCTTTTGTTTTGATGGAATATGTTTGCAGTATTTTTCACTTTCAAGTACCCTTGCTAGAGTCAAGTCCAAAAGGAAGCCAATCCTTTGTATAAGCTTCTTCTTCTGAGACAAATTTAATCTAACTGGTGAACATAGATGGCCACAGGTTATCATGTATAACCATTTACTGGGACATACTGAGAAGATTTGAAAGTTACAGGTGCCTTTTGCCATTTTATAGAGGCAATACAGAGGATATTGTGGCCAGCTTCTCGACTGTCTCAGATCTTTTCTTGCAGAGGGAAGGGATCTCAAGGCAGAGAAATAACAGAGTTTCCAGTCTTCATAGAGACCCTGGGTCATTTAAACACTGTTCAATAAAAAGAGAGGAAGAGTGGGTTTTTTTCCCCTTAAAGACTGAGAAAAGCCACGTAAGTAAAGGAAGGCTTTAGCTTAAACGCCTTTGAGATAAGGAGAAGCACTTGCCAATATAGTATACATGTAAATATATCCCACAGTGTAGTTTAATTTGTTCTTTTAGGTTATATTATGAATGAATAACTAAATGAAAGCCTGTTATTCACAGGTATGGAATGCAGTTTTCTGGATAATCTCTAACACTTCTTCTGCCAGGAAGCAGGATGGCAAATCAGCATAAAAAAGGCCAAGCCACAGATACGTGGTAACTCCTGTAGCCACAGCAACATACAGATGTACACCCACTGATAAAATCCAGCTCCTTATTCCTTAAGAAAAACACCAGCCAGAGTTAAAGGTTAGGAATTAAAATACGTTCATGTATAAATATGCCAAATTTTAAGGATAGACTATTTGCAATGTAGTAACTCCTGTAAAAATGCATTTGGTTTCTTGTTTTTCCCCAGATGAGCTACAGTTGTAAATGTCTTTTTATGCTTCCTGGGAATGGACAGACTCTTCACCATGCTTTTAAAAAGTAAGAAAGATTCTTGGTCCCCAATACTTGTGTAGCTGTTGTTAACTGTGCCACATCTTACTGAAATGATGATTTCTGGATTGTTTTCCCCTGTTTCCTTTACAAGTTTTCACACCTCACTATTTTCAGGTTTCCCTCCAAAATACCTGAAGTCTTTGCCAATGCTGTCAGAATGGATAATGGCAAGTTACATCTGTGCCTGAAGTCACTTGAAAATCACAATTTACCTGAGATACCTAGAAGCTTAAGGACCTGTCTTTACCTGTTAGTTATCAGAATCTGTTTGTATTATCCTTGCTTCTGGGACTGGACTATTAAAAGCCCTGACCTAGAGAT
>JBCJKH010042417.1:0-13911 GCA_039877255.1 Loriculus beryllinus
CCCATACCCTCCCATCTCACAAGCTGTATTTCATGTTGCCTATCAAAATACTTCTTATCTGGTATATCTGGTTTTGACATATTTGGTGCAGAGATATTACAGACAAAATGAACCTCTTAAAGCTTATGGTAATGCAGCTGTAGCAAGTGATCCACAAACCCACTTCCAAAAATGGAAGGAAGAAGGAAGCTGACTCCCCCTTCCCAACAGGCACACCAGTACTAAAGTGGTGCTACAGCTGCTGGGCTGAAATAAATTTTCTTTCTTCTTTGCATTGTCTTATTAAGAGTAATGTGGTTTCTAGCAGATGATATTACTGTCACTCCAGAGAATGTGCGTTTTATTGATGGAAAGAAGGGAAAGTCATTAGCAGTAATGCTGGTGAAGGTGCTTATATCGGTAGCAGTAGAATAGAAAACACAAATAGAATACTAAACGCAACAACTAGCAGCAATGTGAAATTAGTCAAGTGCAAAGATGCAAGAAAAATCATTCAAGAAAAAGAGAGTCAAACAGTTCAAGTATTTATAAGTAACCCAACCCTGCTAGCTACAGTCAGCTCTCTGGTACCCGACATAACAGGGGAGTGGAATAGTCCGGGTAATGAAAAATCCAAGATTATAGACATATTGCAGGGATCTAAATGGCTCTGTCGACTCAGCTGGAATCAAGCAGGGCTCATAAGCCGCAGTTCAGATCTGTCCTCGACTGACCCAGGCTGGTTCCTCATACAGCCACTGAATCATCTCCGTACCGTGTTCATTGGCACTTTGCTCCAGTAGGATCTTATTAGCCCAAACACAGCAATGGCCCCATGCCAATGCTCTAAACTCTTGTGGTATGGTGCCAGAGCTAATAAGCCTTCCCAGGAACTGAGTGGTGAGATGCGTAGAGTGGAAACCACAGGACGAAACCAGCTCTGCCTCGCGGGGCTGTAGCCGAGCTTCTACTGGCTCGATGCCGACTGTCTGCAGGGCCATCTGGTGCTGCTGCGCCTGCCACCCCGGTCACGGTGAGGGGCTTCGCAGCTGCAGCACAGGGTCTAGGAAGCACTCACAGCTAGCCAGGGATTAACTGTTCACTGTGCTTTCTTCATATAGTGATGCATTTACTATGTAACGTACATTAATAACAAAGGAGAGATGAGCAAGGGATTAGTTCTGAAATTAAATATTGTAGTATAATCAGACCACCAGCAATTGATTTCCTGGAATTTTTCACATGTCCAACAAGCATGGTATTTAAGGACAGGTGTAATTTTAGGCATGTAAGTAATCTGATACTTTGTGTATTTTAATAAACACAAACACAAAACCTACAGAACTTAGAATACGTTTTGCTAAAAATGTATGTTTTCCATTGCTTACAAAAAAAGCATGAAAAAGAAGCTTGACAAAGAAGTTAATAAAGAGACATGAATACTTCTGCAATGAAATCTTATTGCAACCTTCAGAAAACAACAGAACATCTGAATATACCTTTTGCCCACTGAGCATTGCTTAAAGGACATATTTTCCTTAGATACTTACTACCTTCTTCCAAATTAACATGGAAGTGAAACCTGAGCTGAGACCAGAGACCTCTGTGGACTGCTCTGCTGGTAAGCATTGGCTGGATGAAGATAATTAGTGTGTCCTGAAGCCTCCACCACGGCTGCCTCCCAGCTAGGAAAGGCTATGGGCACTGGAAGGAGATTGTGTCCATGTCCAGGCTCAGCTGAGACTTAACACTTCATGGCTGTGCCTACCAGGAAACTACTGTGCATAGTATCAACAAAAGTTAGACCTGGGCAAGAGTTTTCTGATAAAATCAATTCTCCAGTGGAAAAAAAAACCCCAAAACAAAACAGTCACTGTGAGAGCTACAACCTCTCTTCCTGACCCAAAGCAACAGCGAGACTTTTCATCTTTACAATCTCTTTGGCCTGGCAGGACATGATATTAATTGATGTTGAAGCCACTGTATCAGGGAAAGAACAGGAGAACATTTCATAAACAAATCCATGTATTTCTTACATTTGTTTAAAGCTATAAAGCATTCGCTTTACAGTACATTTTATTCTATTTATTAAACTATAATTCACTTCTGTGTATATCATACCTATACTAATAACATCATTAGGGCTGCAGCAATCTTATAAATGTCATATTAAACTTGCTGAGGTCAGATAAATCCAACTTCATAGCTGCTCTATCAAAGCATCCATATCATCTAGCATATTTCCAAACTGATACATCAACATGTTATGATGACCAGAAGAATTACAGATGCGAACCAAAGACAAACCTCTGCAACACCATCATTCTGCTCTACTCAGCTCTTACACCTGCTCCTGATCTGGATGCTGCAGCCACCTCACAGCCCTGTGTCCGTGCAGAGTCTCCACTATCATCTCTCTTGACGGTGGGAGGTGTGCCCACGTGCAGACGGTAAGTCCTAGGTGCAATGCAGGCATAGCCTTTGGGATTCAATCCCTTTCTGCATGCACAGCTAAAAAACTTAATACAGTCAGCACAGTTTCCACTAGCTGATTGATTCAGTGCCTTCCAATATTCTGACTTTATTTTTTTAAGTTGTCTCACTTGCAGAAATGAGTTGGGGTTATTTTTCCAGCAAATCCTTTTGCTTGATGTTGGAATGATGTTTGCTTCCTTCACTGTTATTTCATTAAACCGCAAATCACGCCAAGTTGTTCTCCCAGCCATGTCCTGAAGAAAACTCCTTTCATCGTTTATTGCATTCTGTCCCCCATGGCCTTGTCAATCAAAGTTTCCCCTTAGAGAATTCTCTCACTGGTACACACAGGTTACACCTAGGGAGGTGCAATCAGTTCAAGGAGCAAAGACAGGAGAATGAGTCCATGACACTTTCGAACTACAACTCAGTGGGGCAAATCACTACCATAGGAAGACAATTCAATATTGAAATCACTCAGAAAATACATTTCAGTGTTTCCACATTGATTACTTTTTCTTCTTGTTAACACAATTGGCTGAAATTTCACTATTTTAAGTTTGACCAGATTTGGTAAGAGGAAAAAAGAATGTTGGAATACTGGAGTTTTCCACTAGACGGAAATTGTGACTTTTATCTTAATCAAGATAATTTTGATAAAACAAATAACAAAAAATCCAAACCAAACAAAAAACCCAAATCACCCAATCAATCCCTGATTTTTCAAAACACCCAATTCTTGCTTAAGGAAAGTATCCAGGATTATTAATCAATACAATGCAGACATTCACCACATTGAATAAAGTTTTTATGTTTTCATATTTAACTAAGGGTTGAGTTTTTTAATAAGGGAGTTTTAAGACTTAGGTCAATCCTACTTTGAATACATTTAAATTCTATTGTCTGAACATATTTCTTGCTGTGACAACTCAGAATTTTCTGAAACAAAGAATGCATTACTTTTTAGTTACTATGCAAAAAATCACAGAAATTGGAAACCAGTAAATCAGATAAATGGTGAAGCACTGATTTAATGAGAAGCTACCTGTAGTTAGGCATAAACTAACAGCTACAACTATTTTTTAATTACAATCTGTGTCTAGCACTGTAGATGTAAAGAACTTTGCTGTTAATTCCCCTAGAGTTGTATGGACACGTTAAAACCTTTGCTAAATACATTCAAAAAACCTCAACAAATCAGCAGTTTTCTGTCCCATCTCAGAAAATATTTTCAGGAGTCTAAGAATCTGCAAATTATTTTGGTTTTTTGCCACACAGTTCATGGCTTTTTTCCTCCAAATTAAAAGTCTCAAGCTTGTTATAGTATCCTAGTATAGTCAGTGTTTTAAAGTAGATGTGCACAGTGAATTACATCGATTCAGATTTAGCACTCTAACATTGTCAGAGAGCTTACTTCACAGCTGTTCATGGAAGAGACATGCACCCTTATCTTCACCCATTTTTTTTTACCTGTAGGAACCTATACTTAGTCAACTTGTGTCCTCCTACCAGCCCTATAGGTAGCCAAGTTTGTTATTAAGTGACAACACAGGGGCTGTTTTGATTTGGTACCAACTTGAACGTCAGGGCAGACACCTCTATTGGATCAAGCCCTGCAATGGTTCCTGAGACCACAGCACTTGTCAGGATCCCATCCCATAGTGTAGCAGCAGCGGGGTTACTGTGGCCAATATCTACCAAAAAAGGGTGCCCAGCAATGCTGGAACAGATGTTGGCCTTTAAAATGTACTAAAATATAAACTCATTGCTTCTATACATTGTTCATAGAACATGCAGTTACTGATCCCTCCTTCTGGTGCTTTCTAACATGCTGGCAGAAAAGTTACTTATGTGTTTGGGACTGTTCTAACTGAGGATGATGGGACTGGTGATATAAGAGAACCACTAAGCCCTTTCACTGACTTGAGAGATATCTAGGATGTCTATGGCTATAACTGTGCGCTTGAGAAAGGCTAATATAAAGAGCAGGGGGGCAGAAAGGAGGAGGAAGCAGGGAAATCAATTTCTTGCGAAACAGGACTGCAGCTGGATGCAACAGATGTAAACCAAGAAGCTCGTTAAAGGTGGGACAACTGCTGCCAGTTTTACCCATTTACTAATAGAAAATATTGGTACTTTGCCTGGGCATGCCAAATTGCTCATGAAAGGCATACATGCAAATTTTCAGGCTACCCAAACGTACTTGGGTGCTTAATTGTTTTGGGATGAATTTTTGCCTTAAATATTCATTATACAGGTGCACCTGAGGACTGCATTTTATGACTCTGCTCCATCCTGTTCTTAACACATGTAGTGATACAATCTTGTAAGGCTGACATGGACCAGCAGTACAAAGCCTATACTGCATAATATATAGTTCTGAGACTATTTCCTCTAAGATAGAATTTGTTATGAAAATTAGTATTCTCTGATATTTTATCATTGTATACTCAAAAGCTTACTTACACTGACTTATATATCAAATGAACAGACTAAATATCTGCAGTACAAAAATAGTAACAGATAACGTGAGATATGCAATAAGAGAGACCCAGACAATACTTGTTAAAATTACACTTTGCAGAGAGCCTGCTTGTTGTCTGACAGTGCATTACTGCCCATCTTCTTCCCCACTCTGCCCAAAGAGCTATGAGAGCAAATACCTGGAAATCAGCACTTAAATTTGCTATGCAGGGTAAGACAATGAATATTCTGGTTTGTAGTTGCTAGTACATTGTTGTGGTTTCAGCTGTAACAGTTATTTTTCTCTCTTTCCTAGCAGCTGGTACAGTGCTTGGTTATGGGTCAGTGGGTGGTAAGCATTTGTATTGTGCATCATTCATGTTTATTGTTTTTTCCTTTCCCCTTTAGTTTTATATTCTCTCCCTTTGTTATTTTCCTTATCCTTAGTATTAGTAGTAGTAGTAGTAGTTTCATGTTATACTTTAGTTACTGGACTGTTCTTATCTCAACATGTGGGGCTTACTTTGTTTCTCCTCCCCATCCCCCTGGAGTGGAAAAGAAAGGAGAGGCATGAGCAAATGGCTGCATAGAGCTGAGTTACTGGCTGGGCTTGAACCCCATTAGTAGGGGATACAACTATATGTTTTACAGGCCTAATCTGACTGCCTCCACAGGACTCACAGGAATTGCACACCTCTCTACACAAATAATAATGGCCAGATGAGGGGATTTGTTGATTTTTTTCAACTTATTTTTAAATTTTTGATTTACTTCTTTTCTGGTTTGGTGCCATAAGAGTGCACAGCAATACTACCTCATGTCTAATATTAGCTCTGGTAGTTTTCCTAATAAAAAAAGTCCATAACCCTTCAGTGACCATATGGCATTGCATATGTTCAATGTGAACTGCAGATGTAACACTCAGAAAATATCGTCCTTTAGCTGATCTAGATATTAATCCGTAAATTGAACAAGTGGAAAACCTCTCAACCTGTTATGTCTGTGAGCTACACAACAAATGCTCTGTCATGTACATCCATATGAATGACTGCCAGGACCCCAGAAACGATATTTGAGGCAGATTCCTCTTTTCAAATCCAGATATTTGTTTTGACATGAAAAAAAGCTGTAAGTTTCAGGCATGCTCTGGAATTGCTGTGCCATAACTTATAATTTCTATGAAATGAGCAGAACTAACGCTGAAAAACTGCTTTTAAAACCATGGTATGAAAAATAATCTTAACACAAAGCAGTTTTCCAACACTTCTGCTCCATCACTTCTCTCAGGGGTAAGATTGCATTTCTGGTCAGTGACAGTGAAAAACAAACTAGGCTGAGTAATAGCCTTCACAACAAGGTATTTAATCAAGAATCAGATGATACCAGTTCATACAATTATACTCAACTATTATACAACAAATACTTTCAGGTTTCCTAGCAAAGTGCTGTTTCTAATCCTTTTATTTTTTCAAAACATTTTTAAAATTATTTTGAAATATTTGGTGAGAAATACAAACATTGAAATGAAGGGAGAAGTCTGGTCTGAAAGGGGCCCTAATCAGAAGACAACCTCTCTGTCTCTGTAAGGCTTACTGACAATGCAGAAAAAAGACCTGATAATTCAAACAGCAAATACAGATGAAAGGAGGTAGTGAAAGTTACAAAGTTTTACACTAGGCATATATTTGCCTTTTTCCTCTGCCACTGTCAGGGTTTCTCCTGGAAGTCTGAAAATTGGGAATGGGGTTTTAGGTAATACTGTAAAGGCAATAACACAACAAGGTGCAAAGCAGGTGAGTCTAAAATTAGGTGAAGGCCACAAGCAGATCGACACACAGTGAACTATGAAAGTGCTTCAGTTTCACTTCACACATGGTACATCTGGCCACAAGGCAATCTCTTCACTAGTTACAGAAAAAGAGAGGGGAAGAGACATGACCTAGATCCCCGGCTACTGATTGATAGTTCAGATGTTCAAGCAGATTGATGTGCAAGAATAGCCTCCCTACTACTATAGAGAATGTTACAGCTAGTTTAGAAATGAGATTAACACTTTATTTTGATATCATACTGTACATTGTCAGCATTTTTATGATGTTCTAGTGTACACCTCCTCCTCCCACTTAATTCCTAAGCAGCTGTTTAACTTCTTTTCCTTTCCACTTTATTGGCTTTGACTTTAATACCATCCTGGGCATATTGAAGCTGTTAGGTACTACATAACTTGGATTAAAGGAAAAAAACCCCAGAAATACAAGATAAAATGAGAGATTGCCATCTGGGAAAAAAAAAAAAAAACCCAAACAAAATCAAACCAAAACAATCATCCAAAACAACAACAACCACAAAAAAACCCAAACCAAACCAAAACAACAAAAAACAACCAGTCAACAATCAAACCACAAAGAAACCCTCAGCCCACACTCACTGAAATGTAGGACAAGCTATAAGGAGGCATCTCAGCAACAGGGAGTTTTATAATCTGTGAAACTTGCTTTATCTTGATCATAAACAGGAGTCTCACAGCAGAATCTGAATGGTTCAAAGCATTTACCAACCTTGCAATGAGTTGTGTGCTATTTTACGTTAAAAAGTTAAAAATGCTGATGGGAAACTGCTGATTTTATTTAAATTACAGACATTATTAGATGCCAATTACAAAAATACTGGCTTTGCAAAGATTAGCATCAGTAACATTTTTCTGCACAGTCATTCTAGAGCTCTCCCCGCTTACATTAAGTTATGTCTAGTTTTGTCTTTTCTACATGACATAACAGTATATAGAAATGGAAAGATGTTGTGGCTTTATCTGAATTTTAAGCATTCTAAGAATTACTTCTTTTTTTTCCAACTAGTTTTCCAAAAGGGCTGAGATAAGATTTTCCTCATTGAATCAGGTGAGTAAAGTGAGACAAGGGAAAAATACCCTACCTACCTACCATGTAGAAGATACCCTATAGTATCTTCTACAAAAATACAGTTTGCCACTTCATCTATTCTTGTCACAAATTTCACACTAGTCTCTCTATTTTAAATCATTGTTGGAATATTTGGTCCAATTACATGCTTGAATTACAGGGGCAAAGAAAAACATGAAGATTCAAATCATTTGAAGAAGTATGACCACATGGCTAGTTTTAAGACAAATTGACACAACATAGAGTCTGCTAAGTTGAAAACCTAACCAGAGATGGTTCAGGTGTCTGTACTGATAATGATTTCATTTTCACAGAGACATCATACAGATGTATAAATACCAAAGCTGCATAATCATGCCCAGTGCATTCCTAGAAGCATCAGTTTCTTTCCAGCTTAAATCCTAGATGCTTATCTTTTTTCTGTGATGTCAGAACCATAAACTAGAAAACTTTATAAAGGCTGTTCCTTGCCGCAGTCAAGGACTGAGGTTAAATCACTTTAATGGAGGAAGACCCATCTCCTAAGCAACCCTTCTATGGTTATCAAATGAATATGAATAGAAAATTATTGCTGTCCCTAATCTCCCAGGTATGGCTGCAGCTATAGCTCTCACACAATGATTTTAGCAGGAATTCAGTAATGGAACACATTTATTAAATTAAGAGTTTAACGAAAGTACAATAGTCAAGACTGTAGGCATGAATTTCCCATAATCACATCATTATCTTCCTTTCCCCCAAATACTTCACCTTGAAACGTCAGAAAACCCTTTATTCTTCACAAAAAGTGTTTCCCGTTATTGTTTCTTTACCCATTTTTCACAGGGTTTCTTTCCATATACCTCTAATGTAGACCTTTGAGAATTCATATTGTGCTTTTGATATATTTGGCTTAGTGTTCTAAATTATATTGAGTTTAATCCTGGGGTCACTTGAACCAGGTAGTTCTGCTGTTTCTAATCTACTAACTACATTTTTGCTGAAATTGAAGAGGACAAGTCCTATTAGGAACCTGACACCAGAGGTCAATAACTTCTTATTTCTTCTATAATTTTATTTTTCATTGTGCCATGGTTTTCAGTTTTTCCAGTTCATACTGAAGCCACCCATCACTATAGCTTGATTGTTTTGCTATTTTTTCTCATGCTGTGCTGAGGGCTGTTACTCTCTTCCCTGTACTGCCTTCTTGTTTCAGGATCAACAAATGTCCTTCTACCTTACCTGCTAGGATGTATGAATGCCTAACACAGAGTTGCTTTACATTAAAATATAGCATTGCAGGTAGAAGAGTAATTCAGCAGATTACTCACATATTTCTCACCTGACTCTTTATATTTAATTAAGTTTAACCTTCTCCACATAAACTCTTCAAGGACATAAACCAGGAACAGTTTAAGGACATCTGCACACTGTTGCTGAATTTTCTCCATCACAAACAACATCTACTAAAACTTTAGAAACCACATTCTTAATAGTGTCACTCAATATTATAAAAAGCCATTGTGGTTGGGTTTATGTGATCCAAAACTCTCACAAAAGAAAGAATGAAAGGCCTGTCCTGTGGTTTCAAAAACTGCAGTCCCAATGTGATTTTAAACAAAACCAAGAGCAAGTCTTGTCCCTTCTACCACTACAGCCAACTCCTTGCCCTGATGCAGCCCCACAGAGAGCCAGACCATGAAATACAGCTTGTGGAAGTCAGGAGAGGTGATCAAAAGCTGCAGGGAGATGTTTGCAGACCATACCCTGTTTGCGGCTTGTACTGCAGGGAGGTGATGGCTATGGTCTGGGTCCTTGGTTTATGTAGTCATATAGGCTTGTGAGCCCACACTCACCAGTTTATATGCACGTGCGCCTACTGCAAGTATATATAAGTAATAATCATCTCTTTGGAGAATCCAGCGATTTATGTTAACAGTTACAACTGAAATGTACACAGTGTAAGCTAAACATTCACAAAAACCTTTGCATTTGACTTCATTCAACAGTAGAAACAGAAATCGGAAGCAGAGGGTGAAGCTGTACTTGATCAGACACAGTTTTGCTGCTGCTCTGATTAAATGCTATACAGCAACCAGTCTTTGCGGCTAAATGTTCATTAGGCTCTACATTCACTTTCTGAGAATCACAGCTCTTGATAAAACACAGAGAAAGAAAAAGCTTTTATATATATATATTAACAGTGTTAAGTAAAAAATAGGATATCATTACTAAAAGCAAAGTTGCAATGCCATCTTTTTCTTACAAGCGTACCCATCAGTCTAGTGAAACGTTTGCCTTCTTACAGTAGCAACAATTTCTGACAGAGATGGCTAAATAATAAAACCTTTTCCAAGTCCATTGGGGAAAAAAACTAAAAACCAAACCAACCAAAAAACCTACCAACAACTATAAAAAGAAAAAAAAAAAAACAGACAAATGTCCCAGTCTACGCCATACAATGAAATTTTCTGTTGGTAATTTCTTCATTGGTATAACCTGTTTTGGTGTGGCATACTCATATCCTGCAGCTTATATTCAAAGTCACTATGACTCTACTTAGCAAGAAAGTAATGATCATTTAGTGACTGCTTTGGACAGATGTTTGTCTTTATGCTTCCTGTACTATCATTCTAGCAATGATACCAGAAGTGATGATTCTTATTTTGAGGGGTAAGAGAACACTAAAAATGATGAAAACTCAGATGAGTCTTCCAGAGAAAAAGGGAAATTAAAAGTTGGCTATTGTTCGCTGAAAAAAGTAAAGAAAAATAATTTTTATGAAATCCTACACTTTATGTCTTATTCTCCTATACAGATCATACCTCTGATAATAGCCAGCATCTAAAAACAGAGAATGTCCATGAAAAACCATCACAATCCCTTTTTTAATACTCACAGGGAATAGATTATCTCTGTTTCTCCCATATCAATATATACAGGCAATATTTACCATAACAGAGCCTTTAAATTTAAAACAAAACAAACCATGCTTTAGTTTCTGTCATAGCACAACTAATAATACTTAAGTTACTCAAACAGAGAATGTATCAATGAACATTATATGGCTATCCATGTCAGAACACATAACTGATTTCTTTTAGTTCACACCTTAAATAGGTTAAAACAGGCTGGTAGAAAGTTAGAGGTGTTACCAGAAACACAATGTCCAAAAGAAAGGAATCAACAGTTCAAATTGACATTTACTTTTGTTCCCTCCCCCCAGTTAATATATAGTTTAGGTACTTTGCTGTATTAAATATGTTACTGTATTTTAGTGTTACAGGTTTCTATCTATATAAATATTTATATACAATATATATATCATTATATATATATTTGTAAAAGGGGAAAATAAGTATCTTGATTTTATATAAATGCATTGAGTTAAAAGGAGAAAAGGGAGAGTAAAATTAGCTTGGCATGACTGTGTGAGATTAGACACTAAAATTATCCTCCTGCAGTCATATTTAGTTCTCTAAACAGCTTTAACTAATTTGCTCAGGCACACTACTTTCTAGTGAAACTAATGAAAAAACATGCAACCTCTATGTTCATTTTTGGTGAAAATTCAAACCTCTAAATGTAATAAAACCCTCACATTTTAAACCTTTCTTTTTTCTTAATAAATTCATCTCTATAACACTTTCTTTGCTTGTTCAAGCTGCCATTTTGGGCAACAGCTTGTGCTAAAAGTGCTCATAATTTCCTAAATTTATTTATTTGATATTATGAAAAAAACAAAACACCACCAAAAACCCGAACAAACCAAACAAAACAAAACTCCACACAGACCACTAAACACAACAACAAAACCACCTCAAAACAGCAATCAATCAAACAACAACCAAAGAAAAACCACCATAGAAGTTTCAAATCTGAACACAACTACTTACAGCCGCTCACCACAGACTTAAGCAACAAATTACCAATATAAGCGAACGTTACCACCACACACCCCCCTGAAAAAACAAGTAGCGTTTGATCACATGAAAGAAAAAACAATCCCCAGGTACATCATTTATCGCAGAGTTGCTGTTTGGGTTGTTTTTTTCAGTTTCGTTTTCACTCTGTTCCAGGCACTAAAGAAGTTAGAAAGTTTATTAGCATTGATTTGAACATGGACCTTACCTCTTGTTATACGTTCGTGACATTTCAGCCAGGGACTAGCTCTGAGCAAACTGAAAACATCCCCCCTCACACTGTTATTAACAAAAAAAGTGCCTTGGTTTGCTTTTTGTTCCCTTTGCTAGCGCATTTTACCACATGCAAACCAGTGGAAACCAGCTACAGTTCAGTCAGTCAAAGACAAACTTACAGTTTTTGATGACCTTTACTCGTGCATCCTTCTGTTTACTCTGTCAGCTTCTTTTTCTCATGCAGATCAACCAGGACTCAGCAGAAAGGGCCTATAACAACTAGGCGGGCTTGGCTTTCAGGCAGCACAGGCATTTTAAATCATCTTGTTTCCTAAAGAGCCATCTACAAGATTTACAGCTAATGTCTTTATTCTCTGGTTATTGCTTGGTAGAAATCATACCCCATCCTGAATAAGTAAAGATATTCCGGCTAAGCAAAAGACTGCTAAATACCTTAGGTTCTTAGATTTAAATGGACTGGCAAGTGCAACAATGAACTCCCCAAAACAGTGCTTTAGAAGTTTGTGTGTAATGCTTTCACTCAGCAAAAATATAATGTTGCTGGCAGAACTAGTCTTCCAATGTGGTCACTATATTAAATCTTAGATGCTTGTTATCTGCCACTGGACAGAGTGCTCTCGTGCTGCTTTTGTTTACAACAATTTTGTTAACAGTGATTTTTTTTCCCCTTTTTTATATCAGATGGAGAGCTAGAGTGTACCTTGAGAAATGGCTTAAATGAGCAGTGTAGCGATGACTAGCAGGTAAAATGTTCAGGCAAATCAAGACTTCTTTACATTAATACTACCTTTCTGGTGTTTCAGGGTCTCTTTTGTAAGGCAATACCATTTCCTCCATCCCTATTCATCCTATAATTCTTAACCTGTGATGCGCATATGACAGGCCTAAATCATAAGTACCATAATCTTTATTTTGATAAAATCAGTGTTAGAAAAAACTATTTCAAACATCTAACTAGAGGAACTTTTCTTTTTTACACTCTAATTGTAACTGTGTGTGTGTAAAGAATACAGATTGCTTACAGAGAACACTTAGCAACAGTGCTGCAATTATCTTTGTCAAAATTCAGGCAAGTTTAGATACTTTATCTAGAAATTACATGTGGGAAAAAGAAAAAAAAAAAAAAAGCCCAGCCTGAGAACATTTGTAGTACATTAGCATAGATTTTTTTCTTCAGTTTCCAGTTGCCCAAAAGATAGTTCAAGGATTTCAAAAGTATAGTGTACTTCAGCATTGTAAAAGCCCCTCTATCATCATTAGTAAAGTCAAAACAAATTCAGGTAGCAAAATATGTTTAAGCAGGTGTAATGACATTCTAGATGCAAAAATCTAGCCCATATACTTCATGCTGTTGCTAAACATGGCTAGCACCTGAACACTAATAAGGTGCTAATTAAAAACTGCCATTTTAAGTCTATCATGCTTTTGCATGGGAACTCACCATATGCTCTAGATCAGATTCCCTACTGTGGAAAAATTTAGATGGCTCAAGCTGATGATGTGCAATAAACCATTGCCTTTTAGTATCCTCTCCACTGAAAATGCCTTTCCTCCTGTAGTCATAAGTGTAGGCATTTGATAAGATTACCATATGTTTCTGCATCTTTCTTTGGTATATTACATCTCCTCAAGAAACCTGCTTTGGAAAATTATGGTACAGTGCTTGAAAACTGCATGAGCCGGTGACCTGTCAGCTTGCTGCAGCACAAGTTTATATGTTCTTCCTAGTAATCCCTACTAATGACACAGATCAAACAGACAATATTGTAGAGGAAAAAATATGTTGGCCCCACATTAAACCTAAAGTAAACAATAGAAGTCACTCTTCTCCACTGGCACTGCCGCTATCTAGATGCTGCTGTCTGATACACCAGTGCAGTCGATGCGTTTATTCCTAATGTTATAGCAAAGAGATGTTCAAGAACGTAAAATATTCA
>JBCJKH010042419.1:0-18563 GCA_039877255.1 Loriculus beryllinus
GTAACCGATTCTCAGTATTGTAAAAAGGATCAGACCCCTGATGAATCAAGGCTAAAAAGAGAAAGAGGTATTAATGTGTACTACAGGAGTATTAAATTGAGAGGTTCCTTATCTGTGCTTTAGAGTTAGAAGTATTAACATCTTTCCTTCCTCTGGACACAACATAAGCTTTAGTATCTAGAGTTTGGTTTTATTTATTGGCACTATCTAAGCAAACATTTACATACTTAATCAGAAGTAGAAACCCTTCAGTGAATACTCTTTCTGCAGCATGATGTAAGGAGAAGCTTTTCCAACTTTAAGACACTAAACTGTTGGATCAGGTTGCCCAGAGAGGTTTTGTGGTCTCCACCCTTAGAGATTTTCAGGGCCCAACTGGGTAAGGCCGTGAGCAGCCTGGTCTGATCTCATAGCTGACCCAGCCAGGTTTAGAGATTCCTTGAGATCCATCCTGAATTATTCTACTGACTATTCTATTCCCTCTTAAAGCTGTAGATCTCTATTATGAGGGATGTAAAAGCTCTAGTTCTGCCTGCAAGTACTACTTTTCTACTGTAATTTTAGTTCTCTTTTTTTCTTTCCTCTCCATTCTGTTATGTATTCCCACACCTCCCACCCCCTCTCCCCCTCAGTGCTCTGCCTGTGCTTTTTTTCTCATTTCTTGTGTTCTCCTTAGGACTGCGAAAGAAACAATATTCTGTTAGTCTCTTTTGAAGATTAATAAGTCAGTTTAAGAGAAGCAGAAGACAGCACCTGAAATCAGCAAGCAATGCTTACTTCTTTTTCTTTCTTTTAAAACTAATAAGATTTAAAGTAATTGAACGCATTTACCATTGCAAAGTTGTAAATGGCTTCATTTCTTGTGTGTTTTTTAAAGCAGGCCAAAATCTACTTGTTTCAATTGTGGTTCAGAAGGCCATCAAATCAAAGACTGTCCAAAGGTAAAGTCTACACCAGTACTTGAAAAGCTGCTGCTCCTCAAAAAATGTTCTGGTGTAACCACACCGTGTTGGTGTCAGGATGTGCAGATGATTTTTTATGTCTGTTGATTGGATCCTACTGGTCATAGTTATAAATTCTACCATGCTAAATCAGAGTGGATTAATTTTGCAATGGAATGGTTTGAATATTCCCTTTAATTTATGGAGAGACATTTTTCAGTCTGAACAGTTTTTCCTCCCACTTTAGAGCTCCACTAGATCCAATGCCAATAGTCTTGGGGTTTTGCTATGGACTTTCTATTGTAACTATAGATGTATCACATGGCTGTGTAATAAATGATTAAGTATGCTGAGGGCAAGGAATACAAGTTTTATGTTGGGTGAAGGAATGCATAGACTGTAAATTGTCCACATGTAAACTTCTTAATTGTATTATCTTTAAGCCACGAAATCCAGCTCGTATAAGTGAGAAGAGAAAGGAATACATGGAAGCTTATGGTGAATCAAGCAATCAGATCTTTCAGCAGCGTTATCATGAAGAAGAAGTAGAAGAGAGGTTTGGAAAATTTAAACCAGGAGTAATTAGGTATCTCTTTTCTTTCCATTCACTGTTGCACTGCTTTTCTGGAATAGCTTTTCTACCTTTGGAGTGCCAGATGTTACTTTCCAGGTTTCTGTTAAATCCATCTGCTACTCTTAACTATGGGCTTATTATGTTTGAACTTGTTTGCTAGATAAAATGGTTTAGTAAGTTGCAGAGATGTTTTTCAAATGAAAACTCATTGTTAGCTTAAGAGTCCTGCCCCTTCCACAGCCCTTTCCCAAATGCAGGAAGATAAACGTTAATGTTCTGGCCACTCACATTGCAAATATATTCCTAATAAACTAAAATGCATGCCAGATTCTGAAAGTGTTGAGCTTTGGATGTCCCTTCCTCTCTTTTTCTCTCTAGTCAATATATTTTAAAAAATCATAGCACGGCTGTAGCAGTCTCCAAAGAAATCACCAGTAAATTAAGTTGCATTAAATTCCTTCCTGTTGTGATAGCTACAGTTAAGCCCATGAATCAGAAGTAACAAGTCCAATAAGTTGTTCTCAGTGTAGAATTAATTCTTATGAAATATTTAAGCATATGAGAAATGAAAGTGTTAAAAGTTATCAGAGCTGGTTTTGATCTAAAATTGTTATCTCCGGGATTGACAAGCAACATGGTTTGAGCTAAAACTAACTTATTTTAACTTGACAGTTTAAAATTCACCAAAGTGCTAATAAATTCCATTTGTCAAAACTTGTAATGGGTTATATTGGAGGACATTTTGTTTTCTGTTTGTTTTCTTGACTTAGTGGGGAGCTTCAAGATGCACTTGGGGTCACAGATAAGAGTCTGCCTCCATTTATATATCGCATGCGGCAGCTGGGTTACCCTCCAGGCTGGCTCAAGGAAGCTGAAATGGAGCACTCGGGGCTTGTGCTTTATGATGGAACAAGTAAGAAATGTGCTGTTTGAATGCAGTTTTCAGTGTGCTATTAACTGGCTGCACCCTAGCCAGGAGACAGAATACCTAGTATGAAAAGCATGAAAGCAGGAGAAAGTTGTAAATCAAGTTTCCTTTTCGAAAGTCATATAAAAATACTCCCCTTTTTTCTAGCTCAGACGTGATAATGAAACAAATCCTGTAAAGATTGCATTGCATAGATGAAAACTTGCAATGTGATTTCACTATGATCAACCCTTGCTGTTAGAACATGGAGTTCCTATGAAACTGTGCAAGATTTGTCAGATTTCCTATTTTCATTAAGCTTTTCATGTTTTATGGAAGAAACCGTAATACTTTCTAAAGTTCAGTGATTTACTCTTACAAAGACCACCAGCAAGCAAAGAATTCATCCCTTGAAATCCAGTTTATCAAGTAATTTACCAGCTTTTTACTAATGATCAATATTTATGCCGCATCTCGGAGAACAGCCAAATTCTGAGGTCAGTAATGGTAGTGAAGAGTAGTATTGTTATGAATACCCAGTTAAGTTTGTGGGGAAGCTTCATGGGTGTATCTGATCAGTTTGGTCACTGTTAGTGCCTTTGTGGATCACAAAGCCTCATTCCAAACCTCAAATCCCTGTTATTAAATCCTGTGGAGTGTTTTCAGTAACATTCTTAATTAGCATCAGTAATAACTGTATTTCATTATAGGTGATAGTGGAGCAGATGAAAGATCTCGCCAACCAAAACGTACCATTTACGATGTCTCAAAGTTGATAAACTATCCAGGTTTTAACATATCCACTCCAAGTGGGATCCCAGATGTAAGTAGCTGTGCTCTGCCTTCTAAACAACGTGTTGAGTAGCAGTAATTGTTTTTAGCCAAGTTTAATGAAGAATCTCCTGTGACAGCTGCTGTTGAACTTTACTTTCAAAAGCATTTTAACCTGCTGTTAGTAGTGAACTTTATCACTGATGTCAATTAAAAAGCAGCATTTGTACATTTTCTTTTCAGCTTTACATTTGTCCATTTAGTGGCCTCCAAATGGGATTCTTTTCATTCCCTTTGCTCAGTCTCCAGGTTTTTTTCATTCAGAATTAATGGGCTTTCAAAGTAAGCTTTTTTCATCTCAACAGTTATTTCAAGGAGAAGTCTGTAGCTGTTTTACAGATGTTGGAGAATCGTTGCCAGGAAATGCTCAACCATTTTGCAAAGATGAATTGAATTTCTTTGAATGACTATTCCTACCCAGTCATAGTGCACTGCATCAGTTGTTTGTGCTCACAGGTGAAATACTTCGGTTTGCCAGAAGTTCCTATTATAGATCTATTTACTCTGATAAGTGAGGCTTTTGATGAGAACTTGAATTCGTCTTGGTTGATTAATCTCTCAGCATTTCTTTTGTGTTATTAACCACCCATGTGCAACATTATTCCTTTTCTTCCCCCCCCTGTAGGAATGGCAGTTGTTTGGTTCCATCCCCATGCAGCCATCTCAACAAAAGGAGGTTTTTGCTCACTACCTTTCCAGTTTCTGTGAGGTGAATATATCTCATTGTTCTTTGCAAAAATAAAAAGGTTGCCTTGTAGTTTGTGTAGCCAATGATGAAACTTGTGTTTGTATCTTCTTGCTTTTACACAAGGGGATGGGCTTTCTTATTGACACTGTCAGGTGTGAAATGCTTACCTGTCCTAACAAAAAGGAGCTTCATGTTTAGAACAGATGCTGTGATTTCAGTTAATATAAGCAGATCCCAGTTGTGCAATATTTTATATACAGTGATGAAAAAAAGGTTGCTATAAACTTAAAACCAGTCTTAGTAAATGAAAAACTACTTGCCACAGTCATGGTTTAGAGTAATCTTATTACAGTGGTCTGAGAAAACACATGGTAGTCCTGTCCCTTATCATTCTCGGGACTTCTTTACTGTGACTCTAGCCTACTGTTATCTACTGCAGAATGCTTCAATTTACAGATGGACATGTATGCTCTGCTCTCAGTCTTAAAGTGTAATGCTGTATGGGATTACATAGTAAATTCTAAGCCTGCCGGAAAGGGGTATGCAATACTTGAGTTGTGATGGTCTCATGAGATCTAGGTGTCCAGAGGGAAACTTGGTTGTAATCCTATGTTAGAAATGCAGACAGTCTTTTCTTCTGCCTCTTAAACCTGCACAGAACGTTACGGTTCTGTTCAGTTGCATTAAATCTCTCAACCTTCAAAGTTTACACACTGGATCAACCAAATAATTGTAGAGTTATGAAATTGCTTAAAAGATGTTCTTATAGCTGGTAATGTTACCTTGCACAATGTAATACTAATTTCTTTTGGTTTCCTGGTTAATTTCTTCTCAGCCAAGTCCAAAACCTAACAATAAAAGGCCTGCATCTCAGTCACAGTCTCGTCACTCAAAACAACCAAAAGACGACAATTTGGAGGCACCAGGAACTGAAATGGAAATAGATTCTGGTAGTTATTCTGTGATTATTTTTTTTTTCTAGTTTCAATTTTTATTTTCAAAATAACTTGCTCTGAATTGAAATGTCAGCGTTCATAAAGAGAAACCAATGTGCTATGGGGGTCATTAATGTAACTGCTAACATATGCTCACAGGGTCTTACTGTAGTTGTATTAAGGCCTTTCTACGTGTTCTCTGTTGCTGCAATTGTTGTATCTTCTAATACCAAGCAGGAGATCTCAAGTGTGTGCTCAGAGCAACTGGAACATTAGGTTACAAATTCCCATCTCTTTACTTCAGGTGTGTATCCTAAAGTTAGGATACACAGATCCTTAAATATTTGGATGAAATAATGTAGGATGTTACAAGCTCACAACTTCTTAAAAATGAGTCAGACTCGCAGGAGGACTTCGTGTTGTTTAAATGTTAAAATAGCTGGAGAAACTTTTGGCTTTCCTTTTGGATTTCGTATAAGGAAATCTTTCAGTTGTCTCAGTGTGAAATAAGTGTTCTCAAGACATTCAAGAATGCATTTATTTATTTATTTATTGAATAGCTAGCAGAGTTAAAATCCCTAAGAACATAGTTTCAATGGACATTAAGGCCTTAAAAAAAATTTGTTCTATCTCAGCTGGAAACCAGGGAGGAGAAGACCTAAGTCTGCTACTTAATCAAGACATTGTCACTGTGAATCTTGTCCTCATCCTATTTCAGATTTTAACAGTTGTCTTTTTAATCTGTTTCTAGATCTAGAAGCATCACAAAGATCCCAAACCCTGAACAGTTCTCACTTCCAACCTCCACTGCCCCCGGGGCATCCATCGATGCCAACTCCTCCTCCTTTACCACAAGGAACACCTCCACAAAATCTTTCACCACCTCAGCCTTCAACCTCCACCCACCATCCTCCTCCTAGGACTGCTTCACCATCAAATCCTTCCAGTGATACTTCTGAGCTACAAATAGTGGACTCAGTCATGGATGAGGATTCTCTGACCTTAGAAGAGCTAGAGGAACAGCAGCGCTTAATCTGGGCAGCACTTGAGCAGGCAGAAAACACAAACAGTGACTCTGATATTCCTGTTAATACGCCTTTAGCTGAAAATTCTGTTACATCACCATCTAGGAATGAAGCAGGTCTTGTTGCAGAAGTAAGGTCATCTGAGGAGGTGGTTTCAGTGGAAACAAGGCTTTCTGATACCAGTGAACAGCTACCAGAAAATGAATGTTCTATGACTAGTCCTAACCCAGGAGATAGTTCACTTCACTCCAAGGAGGATCCTGCTAATTCTGAGCCAGATTCTGAAGGCTTGCTGCATAACACCAGGCCTGTTCCCAACCCTGAGGTTAAAGAGGGAGAAAATACAAGTGATAATAAAGTAGTCAAAAGCACTGCAAAAACTTGCAGTTTTGTTCCTGATATGAGCAAGTTTGCTGCAGGCATAGCACCGTTTGAATTTGAAAACTTGGCAGAATCCACAGGTGTTTATCTACGAATAAGAAACCTGTTAAAAAATTCCCCAAGAAACCAGCAAAAGAAAAAGACTTCACCTTAACTGGTCTTCATTTGTTTCATTGTTTCCAAATCCGTGCTTCTGTCTCTTTCCCCCTTCAGTTTTACAAATTCTGAAAACTTCCTTTATCCTTTTGTGGCAAGGAGAAAATCTTGACGAATACAAGTCTGCCCCATTTTCCATTGGAACTGGAGTCAGTGCAGGGCTTCCCTATTGCCCTGGACCACCAATGCAGCCAGAAAATACAGAAGAATGTCCCAGATTGCATCTTTCCACTGAGGAAAACAGGACTATTGATGTGTTAAGAGTGATTTACTGCTCAAAACATGAAACTCCAGAACAAAAATAGGTGTTTGTGGTTTGCTGTTCGTTATTTTGGCTAAGGTTTATATTGTCCTTGAGTTTCAAGTGGATTGGTGGGTTTTATATCCTTTATACAAGAATCTGTGCTTTATACATTTTGCTATGTATCCTGTAGATAAGTTTAATATATTAGGAATGTTTTTAAGAAAGGTCTAACATGAAGATTTCTCCCATCAGAAGGCCTGCCAATTGGATGAAAATAATCAGAAATGACCAGCATCAGCTTCACCAGTCCAAGTATTTTTATAAATAATTTCTTTGGGTCGGTTTTAATTGCCACCATATCTTTTGTACCATCGTCCTTTCTGTAAGCTTGCTGTACATACGTGTTTGTGGTTGTGTACAGAGGTTTAATAAATGAGCTTTTGTATAATGAGGTTTTCAAATTGGAGTATTAAACCATCAAACTGCTGAGGTTTTAAAAAATGGATAATTAGAAAAACTTGATGAAAAGGAGGATGTATAAAGTTCAATATTTTAGGAAGTTCACAACTGTTGGGTTCAGGCTTTCATAATCAAGAAGCTGGTAACATTTTAGCTAGAACCTGGCTATACCATTCATAATCTGAAGAACTGACCAATTCTGAGAGCTTCCAAGTGTTAGAATTCTTCTGTTTTCTTCTTCCAACACTTTCCTTTCTCTTAGTTGTCTTCAGAGGGACCTGTAGGTGAAAGGACTGTACGTTACTTGCATTGCCAATAGAGGGAGTACTGGCTTAACACTATCCGTTCGAGCTGGTAAAGCATTTGCCCTTGGATAAAGCAGAAAAAAAAGTCTTCGTAGCCAGGTGAGATGAAAATACTTCGGTTTGCTATGCAGGTACGTAAGGAAAAACTTCTGCATGGATGATGTTCAGAGGTGGTTTTGGTAAGATGACTTCAGAGCCTGAACTTTTTTGAAATGCTCAGCTTTGCAGACAATACATATTTCCAAAAGATCCTTTCTGCGTTTGAATGCTTGTGAGATCTCCACCTTTTTTTAGTTATAAAGCTTTATATTTACTTCCTTTTTTCCCCTCTAAACTTTACAGGAAGGGAAAACCAGCGTCTTTATATATGGACAGCTGTCTTCCAAGAGGCTGAAAAACGTTTTTGCAACATCTACCAGTTCAGTTTATGTGGCTGCATTTGGAAAGCAAAGTGGTCAAGGTAAATGCTCATCTTATGTACTAAAATGAAAGGCTTTTTTAAAATATGTATATGTATTTTATAGGAGAAATAGTTTTACTTTCTCTGACAGGGATGGATAACAAAATAGTATGTTTCTTCCAGCTTCTACACACTTTACAAAGAAATCCCTATTGGGAAGCATATCGAGATCTTGTACTTTGTTCATGTCTCTTCCTCCTCCCATTGAGTTAAAAGCTGGTAATGACACTTTACACAACCCATTATGTGCTGTGTGCTGCATCATTCACATGTGAATGATAATGTGATGCAGGGCATGAGGTAATGATTCCAAGTGCACACACCTTTTGGGTGTGTTGAGATGCTCATATTTGAAACGTGCAGTTCTCCCTCCACTCCTTAGAAGGTCTTTTTTAATAGCTCTTGTGAAATGCTTCTTTAGTAGGACATGCAGCCTAAACTTCTGCCTTGCTTACAGAAGCCACAAGATTAAAGTCATCTTTATATGCTTAGTACCCTTTAGTGCTGTGTGTGTTCACTATACACTAATAATAAATCACCTATCACTGGTCAGGGTAGATAAGCCTTCAATATTTGTACAGTTTCAGATTACCATTAAAGTAGCTGTTAATTTTATTGCTTCCAAGATTTATACAGAAGGTTATAGAGGAAGGGTAAAGTGGAATCATTTCAGCAACACAGATTTGTAATGTAATAGTAAATTGTAGTTTAAATATGTTAAATCTTTAATTGTATAAGGCTTTGAATTTTAAATTTTTCAGCACTTCTTATCACTTTGGCCACTTCTGGATTTGCTGCACACAAACTACTTGGGGATATGATTTCCATCTTTGGAAGATGATGTCTTCTGGTATCTAAAGCAAATTTGAGGGGCTTGGGGCAGGAATGGACTGTGTTTGGGTCCACACATATATGGATATGCTTGTAATTATTGAATTTTTGTCAGGTGTAACTACTCAGATGGGTTTTGGATATTGCAGCTCTACAGATCACTGCACAAGGTGTGAGAAACAGCTGAATAGCAAAGTATTTCTGGTCCTTTTAAGTCCCATTCCCATGGTGATGGGTGTGGCATAATAACCTAGATTAGAGCTTACTAAAACGAATGAGTAATAAAAATCTGTAATGAGGTGGGTATAGTGTGAACAGGCATCACTCACATTTTCCCACAGATTCCTGTTGGCATGGTACTTCTGTTTGTTTATAGCATTTGGGAACAGAAGTAGTTTTAAATGCTTGTGCACATCTAAAACACCTGATCTGCAGAATACTCAGTGTCAGTTGTCTCTTAAAAAAGATTTGAATTTCTAACTTATGTTTTTTATAACCTAATTTACAGTGCTTAAAATGTCACGGAAAGAGAAACAGCACAGATTCTAGAAGATACCTGAGAGACATTTAGCTGCTGAGAAGAATTGTTTTTACTGCTAAAAGTAAAGCAGGATAGCTTGGGGAAAAAAAAAAAAGAAAAATGAAGAGGAGTGAAAAGCTCAAATATAATTAAAGTGTTTCAAATGGTAGTTGCCATGGAACTCTGTAGTACCTTCGCTTTATAATACAGCGTATTGCCTCTGGTAAGTAGATGCTGTTGAAGATTGCTGTTCCTAAGAATATGTCATAGAGTCATACTTACATTTTAGGGGGTAGGAGGGGATGAGTCAGAGGTAGGAACTGGTCTCAATCCTCAGAGAAGCTTACAAACAGGATGGATTTAATAACATGGTAAATAATGTGTGACAATTGGACGCTTCCTAAACTTTACTTAACTACAGGCAACTGAGATTTGACATAGGAGTTTTTACAGCCTATGTTTAGCTGTCATCTAATGATTATATAAAAATATATTTACCCTTTCTTTAGAACCTCAATAGAAACAAAAAAACCTGCTGCTTTTCTTCCCTGTAGGTGAGAACTCAACTTTTGTTGGTATTTGCATCAGTGGTGGAATGATTTGTGTAGCTTCTCAGTTATCTTTGAAATGAAACAAGATGAACATTATTGTTAAGTACCTTGTATAAACAAGCATGCAGAAAGGATTCTTTAAGTACTGACAGTTTAAGTACTGTTCTCTCTTGGTTCACCCATGCACAAATATGTAAATTTGGTTGAAAGTCTCCAAAGAACATGGGAGAAAAAGCAGCTTTTTTTGTGCAGCTGCTGCATAGCATGGCCACTTAGGGAATGAAAACAGTAAGTAGTTAAGAATGGGAAGACTTCTTTGCAGCCTTTTAACCCACTAAGCTGTGAAAGTAACTACCAGAGACAACTACAGAAAGTAATGGTGCAAGTTTCTGTGCTGGGATTTTTGAAGCAGCACTTCTGTGATCACAAAAAAAACCCCAAAGCATTTAGTTGCTTTGTTTTGAAGCAGGTATTCATATTGAAGAGCTCATTTAGGTAAAGAAAAAATCCTATCCTCAGAATCTTCCTTTTTATGTGGATATGTCCCATTGAATATAAAAATGGATCTCTTAAGTCAGGGTATCTTTAGATGCTGTTCTTAAAGGGAAGCTTCAATACCTTTGGGCCCATCACAAGTCCAAGGGAGGGCAGAAACAATTTCAACTGGTGTTCCCACATTATGCAAGAGAACACTTTTAATTCTGAAGTGGGCCTTATACTTGTGGCCAGGATGCCAGTAGTTATGTCGGCATCCTGCATTTCCTTGGAGCATCCAGCAGTTCCTGTTTATGTAGAGTTATGAAAATATCTGTATATTATATGTTGACTGATGGGAGCCTGTGGTTCAGAGAAGCACTAGGACTGGAATCAAAGACAGTTTCTTTCAATCATATTTAGCCCTTTATAGTTCTGTGATTTATAGTGCAAACGCCTTTTATCATAACGATTGCTACAAATTGGATGCAAACATCGTTGCAGTTCAATATGCATTGAACCTCTTACCAAGCTCAATGTGCATCGAACTTGTTACCATTGTACCTATATGGTAACAAGGGAACTGAGACAAAAAGATGAAATTAATGAAGGAAAAGGATACACTGAGAGAAAACCACATTCCGTATTGGCATCACATCAGTGTAGCGAGTTCAAACCTACACTCCCAGAGCCAAGCACAAAGGTTCACGAGTGCAGTTCCCAAACCAGCAGGTATTTTGGGCAGGTGTTCTGTAAAGTTAAGTCTGACTCCCTCGTTTTTGTGTAAGGGAAGGATTACTTCCGTAGGGCCTGCAGGGACAATGTTTTGGTTTAAGCAGTGGGTTGCTGATTCTGCACTTCTAAACACAATCTAATGTTTAAATCAAGTCTTCCCTCAGCAAAACTTCCATCAAATTTTGCAGGGAAACAGGAACTGACTCTCCATGTATCTGATTCCACATCTACTGCTCACAGTGAGAGAATCTATTTAACATTTAAGAATAGGAATCCTAACAAACATTGCTAAATGCTGATCTAGTTGAAACCTATTATTTGAAGGACTGCGTCACACCATTTTGTGCTTTACCATGCTGGAGTAATGCCAGAGAATGGAGCCAAAATGAAACAAATTGCAGTCAGGCTCCGGCCCTGGAACTGCTTTCTCATCACCCTTTTGTTTGAATGGCATCATGCAGAAACGAAATGATCTGTGAGACTGCAAAGTGAGGTTTGCTTTGTGATGGATTCAGCAGTTAGGGGCCAGCTAGCTGTTGCCTGTTTAAAGATACAGTGAAGCAGAGTTGGTTGATTCACCCTTGAAAACTGGTGTTAAGCTGTTGATGATGGTGTTGGCATGGCCACTGCAGCTATTTAAACTTTACCAGTGGGGTAGTGCCAGGTTCCAGTGTACTGATTCCCAGACACACTGAAAATTAAAATATTCAGTAGAGAAACGGAAGGAATGATCAATTCCTGGGCGTTAGGACAAAAGGAAAATGGAGAAAAGCAGCAGCCAGTGAAGTTATTCACCTATTGAGAGCTGTGTGCTTCACATCTCCCACCCTCTCCTCTCCCAACCCCTCCCGTTCACGCCCGCCTGCTACTGCAGCGCATCTCCCGGGGGTCGGCGCTACCGGTGCTCGTTCCCCCACTTCCCCGTGCGGGTACGAAGCCGCCCTCCGCAGCGAGCCACGTCCTGTGTGCGGCCGTGCTGGGCGGCTCCCGGGGCCCACCCTCCTCCTCGGCAGGGTGAGGCCGAAGAGACCCGCTCCTTGCCCGCGGGGTTCCCCCCTCGCCCCGGGAGCGAACAAAGCGGGGGAGCTGGGGGGGAACGGAGAGAGCGGGCAAAGCGGGGCAGGCGCGGCTCCCGCTGCTGCAGTCCCCGCCTCGCGGCGCTCGGGCCCGGCCGGGCGCAGACGTTGTCTGCCCGCCCCGCCCCGTGCGAGCCGGGAGGCGCCGCTGCAGAGGGGGAGGCGGTAGCGGCAGCGGCGGGAGCTGCGCCCGGTGCTCGCGGCGGTGGCGCGGAGCTGAGGGGCAGAGGTGAGGCCGCCGTTGGGGCCCGCGCGGGGGAAGGAGTTGGGGGGGGAACGACGACGACGACACAGCGGTGTTACCGGGCTTGCAACGGCGGCGCCTGAGGCCGGGGGGAGCCGCCGGCCGCCTCCCGCCGCGGGGCCTCCGCTTCCCGTCCGGGCGCTGCCCCGTGCCCGCGCTCGGGCCCGCGGTGAGGAAGCGAGGCTGCGCGGGGGCGGCCGTGAGGCGCTGGGCGGGCTGTGAGGGGCGGCGGCGGCGGGGGCTTGAGCTGAGGAGACCCGTGTGAGGCGATGCTGGGCTGGGTGCGGCCCGGCGGGCTGCTGGCCTCCGCCACACGTGCCCGCGCTTCCCCGCCGCGGTGACAGCAGCCGGTTCGGCTGGTTCCCGAGCCCCCTGCTCGGGCTCGTTCCGTTCTCCTATGGCTGCCGCCGCCGTGGCCCCGGTTGGACGGAGCTGGCTGCCCCTGAGGTAGCCGAGCTCTGTGAAGTCGGGGGGTGGTGAGGAGAGCGCGGCGGGCAGGGTGCAGGGGGACCCGGTGTTTTCGGGGCTCCCCTTTTCTCCCACCGCGCCCAGCCCTTGGGTGTGTGTGCGGTTCGTGAGGAGCAGGCAGGGACATGAGCGCGGTGAGTGCCGGCTCCGCTCGAGTCTCGTTCGTGGGTGCAGCGCTGTGCTGAGTTCCTGCTGCCTCGAGTGCATGGTGCTGTGGGGAAGGGGTCCGAGCACGTCAGGGTATAAACGCTGACCTGCAGTTCTCGGCGTCCCACGCTTGCATGCTGGTGTTTTACTGATTAACGTTTGGTTTATAATTTACCTTGGCTTCCTCTGGTTTATGGCTGCTCCTTACGCTTGTTTTGTTCTCAAAGCTACTGTCTTGGAAGTGAGCTCCTCCTGTATCGCCGGGGGCTCAGCCAGAGCTCATCGCCAGGTTAAACCTGTGGGACCCCCAGGCAAAGGCTGTGCTGTGGGGCTCCTCCTGCTTCCCGCTATACCCCTGGTGCTGCTGCTACCTGAGGCGGTTCGGTGTTATCTGTTGAGTGCCTCAGCTGTCATGGGGCACAAGGTAATTGTTGCTGTTACTCAGGTGTTAATGCGGCTCTTGCTGCATTAAAATCAGGAGTTAGTTTTCCCTTTCGTTAGAACATCTTTGGGTGGTTTAAATAATTTTAGAAAATGAAAACGAACAGAAGCCAACAGCACAAAAATTTGTCCCAGACCAGCACCGGGACTGAAATCCGGTCTGTGACTGTGTTCTTGATTAAATATATGACCGTGAAATGAAGGCTCTTTCTTCCCCACCCCATCACTCACTCACCCAGAGTGCTGGGTGGGAAAGGTTTTATGGAAGTTCACAGGTTGCTTTGAGGCCTTTGAGCAGAAGGATCTGAAAACATGTGACATCTGTATTAATGTGTAAGGAAGAAGGAAGAGAAGAGGCACAGAAGAGGAAGTGTCTTTCTCTCTGCTGCTGTGGGAAGAGTCTTATTGAAAGAACAGAAATACACCTGTGATTCTGGAACTAACAGTGCTAGAGAGAGGTTTTCCTTAAGTGTGTGTGTGTGTGCACCTGCTACAACGTGTAACAAGATAGCAGACTAGCTCCTGTGGAGGAAAAGTAAAAAACCACTCTCCAAACACCAGGTATCTCAGTCTGTTATAACTGTTCAGGTACTAAACTTCTTCTTTTACATAGTGAATGTAGAATGACTGAAACAGGTGCACAGGATTATTAGTTCTTGCTTTAAAAGTAGGAGATTTCAGGATTCTCTTTCTGTTCGCTTCTTACGTGTGGTGAAGTGCACTAAAGTTTTCTGTGTAGCGAAGGGAGAGGGATGTGTTGGCTGAAGCAGGAAGGCTTGGAAACATGACCTCAAATGTCTGTATCCTTAGGGATCAAGAGGGAGATTTTATTGGCAAAAAGATTAGTTTTACATAATTTGCATGGTTTCTTTTAAAGAGGAAGGCGCAAAAACCCAGCTGTCTTGTATCCTCATCACAGTTATCCTGTAGGAAATAAACCACCTCTTTCCTCCTGGGATTATACAGCAGGAAGAAGCAGTGCTTTGATTGCTCTGACTTTGTAGAGCTGCTGTAGATATTCTGCCTGAGCTATGGGCCATATCTGTTTACCATCTTCTGAATGCGAATACCCAGGACAGCCTTTATTTACTTGGCTTGGGCAGATTGGCTAATTCCTTCAGCATTCCTCCCTTTATCCTTTTAGCCCTGTTAAAGTTTTTCTTGGGAGTGACTGAGAGTATTTCAGCACGAATCTTCCTTCAAAAGAAATAGAAGGATCTCTCTTGCCAATGTGATCTTTCAAAACAGCTTTTCTTTCACTCTTTAAAGTGTTCAGGTCAAACGTTAGCTCTGTATGTTGAGTGTGAGTTTTCTAGTGTTTGAACATGATGACCACGAATGAATGCAGCTCTTGTTGAATCTTTTGGCATTCCTTAGGGACTACTGGCTCTGCTGGCACGTATAAAAAGTAACGCACTGGAATCCTTATTGGAGCAGCCTGTTTAGAAATGCCTTGGATGGATGGTGTTTGGTTATTTCATGAAAGGCAATTACATACTGCATTAGCTGTAATCTCAGCTGCCTCAGCTAGATGCCAGTTTCTGCTGGAGCAACCATTTAGTTCTTGACCTGTGGAACTGAAGCCCCAGCTCTGCCAGCAGCACAGTCCCTGATGATTTCAAACATCTACTAATATGTTTGTGCTTGTCCAGGTGTTTGTTCTTTACAGGCATTTAATTTTGCAGGGGGTGCTGCACTCACAAGGGTATAACTGATCCTTAGAAATTACCCACAACTCTGGTATCTAGCTCCTGGCTTCTGAAAGGCTGGAAAGGATTTAGAAGCTGTATCTAAGAACAGACTGTACAGGTTCCTACCTTAATACCTGGCTGTTTTCCACCTGGAATGTCTCATCAATTATTTCTTGAGGGAAGAGTACCGTGAGCTCTTCTAATTTATAAGACATGGCTTCATTTTGCTGTTTCACCATTAAATGTTCTTCAGTTTCCCCAATCTCTGTCATCTTACTGACAATATTTCTAGCTTATTTTGAGGGGAAATTGCAAGGCAGAGAGAAACTCAGTATTTGATAGAGTTCACTTATCTGACACTATCATTCTGCTTCTCTGTTTGGCAGCAGCATCCACTCAATCACAGCAATATTTATCTAAATTCTGTGTTTTTACTTCTACTTTCTTATATGCCAGCCATATAGCAGTCATGGTGCTAATTTAAAAGGCTAAGAACATGGAGAACTAAAAAGGGAATGCTGACTTGATGTTTTCAGAGTGGGAAACAGTTACAAGTTCACCCAAGTCTATCAAAATTCAATTCTTACTATAAAAAGCAGCATCTTTGTTTCAGCTGCCCCAGTCGCAATTGTATTAGGGAGAAGCCGTGTGTCTTTGCTTGTATGCGTTTGGGTTTGAGGCTGGCAGGAGGTGGCATTCTGCTTCTCAAACTTTTCATTTAAACTTTAAATCCCAAATAACTTAAGCTTGATGCTCTACTATTCCAGAATCATTGTTGTTATTGTGGACTGAATGCACTTTCTGAGATGGTTGAAGTGTGTTGTTATCAGAAGTCAGTGCAGACAAACAAATTACTCTTCCTTGTTATCAAAATGGAGGGCTTTTGGGAAAGGCACGGAATTCCCTTAGAAATACGTAGGAAAAGTAGTAAGTATCAATAGCGGGCTTACTAGAACCGTTTACTTTCTCAGGTGCAAACTTTGATTTACTTCTCAGTCCTTGACTCATTCTGTAGAGAATTATGTGTGCTTAGGAGAGGATCATGTGCTTTCTGATCTTTTAATAGACTATAGCAGTGACATTTCTATAATGCATGTGTACAGAGGCAGATTGAAGCATTGGAGTTTGCATCGTATTTTCTGGGATTTTTCTTTTTTAAAGCTCTTTAACAGTTACCAGATCCTTCTTATTAATTGAAGATGGGAATCTTTTAGAAAACTGGAACAGACTGTGTTTAGAAATAGCAACGTAGATTGAGGAAGAAATTAACTCACAAATTGCTAGCCCAAAATAGGTTTTTACTGTTACAGACACCCTCTTATTTGTGCTTCATATTCAGCAGTCTTTGTGTTTCAGTGGTATATTTTTTTACTGAGGATCTTGAGCATTTAGGAATCTGAATGAGCATAGCAAGTTCTGGAATGATAAGATAAGGTGACTTAAAATGTCCTTGATGCAGAATTAAAATCCATAAGTAGAGCAGAAGCTTTAATGAATTACCCTCCTCATAGCATTGCTGTAATATCTGACTGATGATTTGAGGTCCTAAGCCTCTTACTTTATTTGATCTGATTCATCTTGATCTTAGTACAGTTCCTTACTTTCAGGAATTTTCCCTGCCTTTTTCCTTTCCCAAGCATTTGCAGAGAGAATTATGTTTGTCCAGTTTGCAGTGAATATCCTGCACTTCCCAAGGTAGATAACCATGATGTGTCTGATTTACCAACTTAGAAATGCCGCTAAACCCCTCTGATTTTCAGTGGATTTGTATCTTCCTCACTGTATTACATTCAGATTATATAACCTGCTGCCAGTGTATTGATGGCAATAACTTTGGTTTTCCATTCTGCTTCAGAAGTTAGGTGCTCTGATCTAAAGTCACCGGGAGAAACTCAAGACTGTTGGAATACGAGTCTCCCTCATACTTCTGTGAAACTTGTCAGAATAATGTAATCTAGGGCTTTTTTAGAAGTCTCCTGCCTTTTATTTGGTTGAAATTACCCAGCATATTAAAAATCAAAGGGTAAATACAGATTTGTGTGCAGGCCTGGCTGCCATAAAAGATGTTGGAAGATAATCTACAAGTTTTTGGTCCTGAATACACTACGGATCTGTGAACTTGCACAGAAGACTCTTTAAGCCATCTCCATAATGCAGAAATGCAGCATCTACTCTCTGTCTCAGTTAAGAAACAAATCTAAATTTGCTGGTTGATCTCAAGATTAGCCGCCTCCTCCATGAGGGACAGCATTGTGGGGCGTTTGGATTAATTCCCAAGCAACAAATTTTGTTCTCCCCTAGTTCCTCTAAACATACAAGAAAGTAGTAATGTCTTCTGGGTCCTTAAGGAGACAGAGATTCACCCTTTGAGGCTATAGAAAACCAGTAGCTATTTATGGGGATGTCCTTAAACTGTGGTGTGATGGTTGCGTGATAGTGGGAAGAGTGATGACAAGGCATAGTGTTTGTGTTACAGTGTTGGGGCTGTTTTGGATATCCTCTGGGTAACATAAGAGTTGCTTCAGACTTAGTTTATCTAAACAAATGCCCTCTGAAATAGAGTTGAAAGATTTTTTTCAGGACCTCTGCTAGTGATTGTATAGATACATTTCAGTTTGAGTCATTTGTTGGCCACTCTTCATTTCAAGTTTTGTTCATCAAACCAGTGACGCTGTCAGAAAGAGCTGTGTCACAGCAGTGGGCATACTTAAAATGTCCTACTGCAGGCTTTTGGGTTTGTATTTTTATGATAGCAGAAGCGAATTGTATTCCGAGTTAGACTAGAAGCGTACTAAATCCTGCTTTGCAACACTCATTTCCTGGAGTAATCCTGGTAGTGACTTTGAAGGCACTTCAGAGGAGCACAGAATTGCTTTCATTCTGTTAATGTAAGATTTATGCTGGTTAAAATAAACAGAGATGCTCTCTGGAAGAGTCTGTCCCTTATAAAATACATATTTATGTTAAGAACATGGTATAAGAAACTGGGGCTTTGTGGTTCATATGGGATGAGTGTTTGCCTTTGTGAAGGGTGTACCTGATTGAGCTGGAATGAGCTGCAGAATGTCATAAGAATGATCCTGTATAAACAAGGAGATGTTCTTGCTTATTTTCTTATTGAATTTTTATTTTCTATACCAGAATCTGCAAACAGCAGATCTGAGAGAAAGCTCTGGATTCCTTTTATTATGTTTTTCCTACCTGATCAGCTGAGTTTTAAATGCAAATTTTTTCTACCTTTAAAAGTGAGATACAAACCCCTGCACATACCAGCCTGCATGTTTTGATGCTAACATTAAGCAGGGCATCCAGTAAGCCAAATAAATATGATGGCACTTAGCATGATAAACATTGAACTATATAATGCACATTATTTTAGTGTCTTTTCTAATGATAGTGGTGTAGATGAGCTCTTAGGCAGAAGCTCTTCCCTGTGAGGGTGCTGAGGCGCTGGCACAGGGTGCCCAGAGAAGCTGTGG
>JBCJKH010042427.1:0-17877 GCA_039877255.1 Loriculus beryllinus
ACACAAACCAGTCTGGGATTCTAGAATAATGTGTCAAGGAGACATCAGTGTGAACAGCTGTTAATACCAGTTTATAAATAAATTAATTGCTTAAAACTGGGAGTGCTTCAATAAGGACTCTCTTAAAAAAATTTATTAGGACTAACTCATCTTCCAATAAACTTCTAGAACTCGTTGGTTCAAAACTGACAACCACTTTACCTGCTTTGCTGTGCGGAAGCAGTGGATGCTGCTTGCCCCCCCTAACATATGCACAGCCATCCTTACTTCCTCCATTCCAATTAATTGCCAGTGTTTCTCAGTATTGTATTTGCTTTACAGCTTCAAGGTTTATTCCTCCTGCTGCTGACGGTTCCTATAATGTACGCAACAAGGGGCTTCTGAATGTCACTTAAATGCTCCTATAGACGCAGTGTTCAAACACACCAGAGCAGAGGCGCAAACACTGTTATAAGCTTCATCTGTAATCTTTAAGGCTTTTCTTTGGCAGTTTATTCTTCCTTGCTGCAGGAAATAAAACATGTTTCCTATCTGCGCCGTGATGAAAAAAAGAAGATTTTAGTACTAATTGGATGAAAGGAACAGTGTAAAGCTTAATAGAGAAAATAAATCTGGAAGGGGGAGAGAATTAATGCATAAAAGTCCTGTGGGTCTCCTAAAGAAAGCAAATATTTACCTGCACAGAGTATGGATATTTTGAAGGTATCTTTGCCCAGTAATAAAAATTACATCAGTGCAATGCACTCTTCTATAAATATTTGCACTTCAGATCGTTCTCTGGGGTGGTAATACAGTGGCTTGAGTTATATTTCCTTAGTTTATTGGTATACGTGTGTTTGCCCTCAGCCAGACTCGTTATTTACTACAGCCGGGTTGGGGTGGAGGGATGAGCGCTGCTATGATGCCGACAGTAGATGTCAGCATTGCCATTTACCTAAGGGGAGCGGAAGGCCCAGCAGCCCCCCGCCTGCTTTCGGGAGGTAATTTCCATGGGAGGAGCAATTAGTGAAATATTCACATAGAGGAAATGTTAAACTAATAGGCAAGAACCTTTATTTTAGTTATTCTGCAAATTTCGAGGCTTTTATTTTTAAATATTCATGTTAATGTCTTCAGATGGATAAAAATGACAGCTCTTTTTCTGCCAGTTTAATGCTCTGCTGGATAATCTTTTAAGTTTTTCTCATCATATGAGTGTGAGAAAGAGCATATAAGAAATTATTATCTCTTTGCTTGGCTTCTCTTCTCTCTGCTCTCCAGCAGCGAGGGCCTCACCTATAGCACTGTGCATCCCCCTTACCAGCCTGGGATGGCTTTCCCATAAACTCATGCACCTTGCAGGAGCCTGTGCCTTTTCTGGAATCTTTAGATAGCCAGTGAGTAAAACATCCCCCAGCTCCATACCCCCTGCTCGGTTCCCTGCTGAGCTCCGTGTGTACACTGCAGGGCTGTGCAGAGGAGCGGGGACAGAGCTCTTCCCTCCTGCCTGGTGCAGATCTAATTCTTTGCTTTGCATTAGGGTGGCAGCATTGGCCGTGCAATGGGGACTTGCAGCAGCTCCGGCTGGGCTTGCAGGAGCTGTGCATCCTGTATGAGCTATAGGTGCTGAGCTGTAAGGGCTACATAAGCAGGGGAGCATAGGGCTGGATGCATGTGGCAACACAAAGCTGCTTGGTCCTGCGAAGCTCCTTCAGAGCTGGTGTTTCACCACACCGAAATGAGAAGTGTTACTCTGACAGCTCTGGGATATATGGCACGAAGTAGTAGCCCCAGGCAGCCTACATGTGGCCGGCTGGCATTCACCGAGCTGAATCTGAGCCTGGTATTTGACACAGGGAAGACACATGTGAACACCCAGTGCTCTTGTTCCTGCTGTCCTCTGCCTCTTTCAGTATTTTGGAAAGGGGACAGATGGAGCTTGGAGGCAGAATGTTCCCACTAGGGTGGGGGACCCTGCTGCTAATGAAAAGGATTTCATCCAAAGGGTGAGTCAGAACAACAGAAGCCAGTCCTCTGCAATGCTGCATCCCCCCAACCCTTCCTGTGCTCCCCAGGTGCACAGGGAGGACAGGGATGTACAGCAGGAAGAGAAGAGCCAGGGTAAATGGAGAAGAACTGGAGACAGGATATAGCAGCTCATTTATTCATGTGGGAGGTTTCAAAATTATGATGGATTGTAATTGCTGGTAAAGGTGAGAAAGGGTCATTCATCCTGGAAGATCTCTCCCCTCCCAACTTCTACCACAGTCCCACTCGCAGCAAACATGTTTTTAGGAAGACATCCCTCTGCTTGTGGGATTTCAGGCTTTTGGATATCTAAAATTAATGCTTTATTGGAGAGACTGACACATTGAAAGCCTTGCAGTCTTGCTCCATCAGCCCTCTTGGGATCCTAAAGTAGCATTAAACTATTCTGCCAGAGCCATGCAGTGCCATAACATACTTAAAATTTCGTTTCAATTTGCACAGGGGGTTGAAAGCCTGAAGCAGCACTATTCATGAGCACTGCAGTCTCCTTTCTCTTGCCTTACTGGTGGGAAATATCATTTGAAGATTGGCATCATCGCCTTAAAAATGTACTCAGCAGCTACACGTTTTGGAGCAGCTGATGCTTTCTTTTGTACTCCAGACTTACAGAAACCACAACCCTTTGAAAGACATGAGCCTTCAGAGGGTGCAGGCAGGATGAAAACCACAGAGGATCAGAATTTTCCATTATAATTGCACATGATCGTTTGGACTGATCACAGCATCCTTCATTTCAGTGGTAATTACACTGGCCTTGAGCACCACGTACTGACATCCCCATGTCTTCCTGCTCCTCAGTAACTGCTTCTGGTCAACGCTGATGTGAATGAATTAAAAGTTAATAATATTGCCTTCTATTAGGGCAATGTTGCTGGGCTCCAACTTGATCCTGCCAGCTGAGACACAGCCTACACAGGTGCTTCCACTTCGAATGTGAAAAGAGGCATGATTTAAGGCCCTGGTGAGCAGGCAGAAGGCAATGGTTGTGTGTTGGAGAACCATTTTTCTAAGTGTGTCTGGTTTTTTTTTAATGGATGCTTTAGGCCTTTTTGTTAACACGATAAGGATTAAGGAATAAGTTTTAAGATTGAGGGTTACTTAGTTTTGCTTTTCTGCAGCAGAAGGAAGAAAGTAAGTGCTTGTTTCAATTTCCTTTTATGCTATAAATGGGTCATGGTAGGAAAGGTCTCTTAATAATTAAAAATGTATTTGTAGAGTACATGAAGATAGCACCAAAATGCTTTAAGATCCCTGTATATTTGCTTATGTTACCCCTGAAGCCTGGGCCCTGAGTTCACCATTGTCCTGAACTTTGTTCATCTCCTTGCACAGTAGATGCAAATCTAGTCTGCCCTTGCTCTAAATGGCTGAAATTAAAAGCCAAGGCACTAGCAAAGATGACAGTACAAGACAGCTGGCAATAGCTCCTGTTCCTTGCTAGCGCTTCTGGTGAGGTCCCCTTGCAAATTGACAGAAGATCTATCTTTGCAAATCATTTTCTAGGCTGCACATGTGTTTAATTAGTCTCCAGTCTGCATAAGGAGCTGCAAGGAGAAAGATAATTATGCAGGATTCATGCTGTTTTGAGCTCTCATGCTTTGCAATTTTGTTTCCAGTGTTCAATTAAAAGTTAAGCGCTTTTTGAGGCTATTCAAGTAGACAGCTATTGATTCTTGATTCTGTAGCAGAAGCCCTTGTTATAGTTTGTCAGTTTGTAAAGTTGCTGGTTGGGAGAGAAAGCGGGTAACATGACATCCTTGGGGAAACATCATAATGAATGCAAGGCATGAGCTACAGGATGGCCTCACACTTAAGGCTCAAATATCTGATCATTCAGACGTGCCTTGCTTCTTTAAAGCATTAAAGAAATAATTTTCTTGTTTAAGAGAAGGAGAAACTGTGGAGAGCAGGTATCTTGCTGGTGTACTAAAAGCTGAGGCAAGGAAAAGGGATTTTTAAGTCTCTACGCTAGGAGAAGGTAACCAGAAGATGAGTCCACGGGCTGTTCAAGACACTTAACTATATTGACATGGCACTAGTAAAACAGTGCTTTGTATGGCTGTAGGGTAATCACCCTGCCAGGTCCCTGGGACAGATGAGAAATCCATGTCAAAGCAGTGCTTGGAGTGTGTGGCTCTGCCTGGCAGGGATCCTGGCTTTGCCACTGATGGGCTTTCTGTTAAGGACCAGGCGCTGCAGGAAGGAGTGGGTACCATGTGCCCGAATACACAATTTAACTCCCTTATTAGTAGTTTGGAGGAAAGAATTTTTTTGTTAGATTCACTGTTTTTCCTTCTTCAGTTGTGGACAACGTGCATGTCCTCACTGGCCGCAGTTTGTCACTGCTGTAGGAGACAAGTTGATAGGACACCACCTGAGAAGATTAAGAAGGGAAGAAAACAGCAAATTTCTGCTTTCTTTGCTATTGACGGGTTGTCTCTGTTTAGTCTGTGGAAATTTACTCTGCTTTGTGAGGAGGAAAAAAGCTTTCACGGGGACCTGACTCAAAGACCATTCACCCCCACCGGATCTTTTCCTTTAACAGATCTTGAATTTTCCCTTTAATAAAGAACCAGCCAATACACCATTAGAGGAATTGACACAGCTGGAATGTAAATTCCCTGTGCAGAAGTAGATCTTTATGCAGTAATGACTAAGGAGTAAACAGGATGGTTCAGACAAAGATTATAAATATCCCCATTAAGGACCCCCATTTTCACTGATATAACTACAGAAAAAGCAGGGAACTTTGGTGGGCAAAGCCAGCAGTTCTCACACATGCTTTTAACATTGATACTGGCACACGACTTAATGGTCCTCTGTGTAAGGAATTCAGATGTGGGAACCCTCTGTTCTAGTTTTTCATATCTGATCCACTGCACATGGTCTGCTCTTCACAGCAGCTGGGTACAAGCTTTGGTGTTGAAATCAGCTGACCCTAGTCCAAGTTTTGCTTGGCCTTTTCTCCTGGACAGCTTTGAGGAAGATGTAGAAAGCAGTGGCTATGGCCAGGGGAGCAGAGAGGCTGCTAGGCAGAGTCCTGCTTGGTCAGGAGGTTCCCCTTGCCCTCCCATGTTGGGGACATAGGCAGGACATGGGGTATAACCACTTAAAACATCAACATTTTACATCTACAGTAGTTACATCGCTCAGTCCTCATTAGCTGTAACTAGTGGAAAGATAAAGCTGATAGAGTACAGTGAGAGAAACAGAATATGTGCCTAGGAAGAAGGCTGCTGTGAAAATAGCACAGTAGATGAGTCTCTCAACAGATTTATAGTACAGCAGTGTATGATGAATAGAGATGGTCTGGATAACTGTGGTAAACAAAGTTGTACACTAACAACTGGTGGCTTTATGAAATTACATTTGCAATGAAAGTTTATCATGCTTGCAAGTTTATCCAAGGCACACTAAGCTGCCAAGCTGATATCTAGATTTACATACGTGTGCTCGGAGGCTTTGACTGACTTGACAAAGTCCATCTAATGAAACCTGGACCCAGAGCTCGTTTCCAGCTTTTGGTGTCCGTTCAGACTGGACTTTCAGAATGAAGTTTTTGGTCTGTGTGTATCAGTATTGCTGTCACACCAAAACAACAGGGATCAATTTCATCAGTGCTTTCTCAAAGCTGAGAATCATGGCTACTTGTTAAAATAAATTTACACTAATGGTAGTGTTGATCAAATGTTGAGATGTGTTCTGTGTGATAATGAAACAGGCAAAGTGCTTCCATGGTCACAATACTGTTCATGTATGGACTGCACCCTTCACTTGAGGGTACTGGGCAACAGCTGAAGTTAGCAAGAGGGCATTCACCTCCATTTTACCAGTGAAGAATGACGGCACTGACGGGGCTGTAGCTCAAATGCCTGCAGTCTTTGTTCACTTCAGGTGCCACTGTGCTGCAAGCCCAATTTCATGCTGGGAGTCTCATGGTGGATTCTGGAAGCTGAGGCAAGTGACATGTCCAGCCTGAAAATGTCCAATTAAACAGCCTAGAACTGTTTAGAAAAACAGTCTTCTGTTGTGCCACTTGCTATGAAATTAAAATCTATGGGGCTATTGTGCCTGCTGGTTTTGTCCACAAAGTTGTTATTCTTAAAGCAAGTACTCTTGCCTTCTATGAGTGGGAATTACAACTTTAGTCACTTGTCATCTGTGCAAAAATACTGATTTGCAGTCCCTAGCTTGTGAAAACTGTAATGTTTCCTTCTGCTTTAAAAAAACAGCAACCAACCAAAACACTTTATAAAGTGTAGAAAGTGAAATTGCACATCTGTGATGGAAATGTTGGAAGAGATATGTATGGGTTACTCAACCTACTTTCCTTTACTTTCTGTACTTTGTTTCATTCCCACTATCATATAGACTGGAAAATAAGGAGCTATGCTCTGATGTGGGGTTTGAATTGATTCTGGCCTGTGAAAGAGCAGTAAACACGGAACTGCACTTTGCCAAGCTGGTACTGAACAGTTAAACCTGAACAGAACCATTTTTAAGAGTTTTTATACAGAGTGCAGCAAGGCAAGCTGTGGATTTTTAAGGGAGTAGATAGTCAAGACAGCTGGTAATGCTGGCCTATGAAGAAACCTGTATTATGTCCCAGGAAAGTACAAATCCATGTTCAGGTGTTATTACAGGTGAACCGAGGTGAGGGAATTCTGATTCTTCTCCTCTGAACCAACTGTATATTTTGAAGGGTCAGAAATGCCTTTATATGGAGTTAAGAAGAAAATATTTGGGTTAATTTAAACGGATAATAGATTTTGTAGTCCCAAAGCAGCTACAGGGTAACTTCTACTGGAATAAACTACTGTGAAAAGTAAGGCTACATCTGTTCATTTGGTTTTTTTTTTTATTCCTGGCCAGTGGAGAGGAATCAACAGCCATCAGACTGCCTTGGTAAATGCATGTTTTAGACAGCTAGCTGCCTTAGGATGGTACTAGAGCAATCCACACACAGAGCAAGGAACTGCCTCACATGGTTAAAACACAGCACTGGGAAGTGTTGTATCCAAAATGACATCTTACCCCTGACTTCAGGGAGTGGACTGGAGAAGAGTGGGGGCCCATATACAGCAAGCCTCTTTTGGATACTGGCACTACGATTGCTCTTTTCAGGAAGAGGACAAAGCTGCAAGAGTCAGTTCTAAGGATTCACAGTCAGTGAAAACCTAAAGGAATTTCCTCTTGGTTTCAGGTGCCCGGATGCCTGAGGCCTCTCCAGTTTCTCAGTTTATCTTATGGATTTGGCTCTAAATTACTAGGAACATACCTGAAATAAAAGGTGGTGTGAGTTATAGTAAGAGTTTATATAAAATTGAGTTTCTTTGCATGAGCTAGCCCATTTAAAACCAGTTTGGGCATATTCAAACTGAACACAGTGTGCCCAAGATTTAGGCATAGTTTAAAAGAAGCTGAATTATCAGTATTTGCTCATTCTGTTCTATAATTAAAATGAGCAAATGGCTTGATAACCAAAGTAATAGCTGTGTATAAGCAATACAAAGGTAAAAGCAAAGAACTTAAACATAGTTTTTTCAGACTTTAATTTTGTGGTACTTCAATATTTAAACAAAATATTACATAAAGCACATTTGAGCTTTGACATTTAAGTATAGGGTGTCAATACTATACAACTGCTTTCATTGGCCATACATGAAAATGAAAACCACAAAATGCTTCATTCACATCACAAATGGCAATCAGTACTAGATATGGAAGACTTCTTTTTTTCTAAAAAAAAAAAATAAAAAATCACCTTTTATCCAAAATGTAGGATTTTTACAAAACTGTACCCGAAGTCCTGTATCTCTGTTGACAATAACAAAGCAAGAAGATGAATGCAAAGACTGGGCAGTCTCCATTATATATTAATACCCAGCAACAAGCATGCATTGCCACCCTCAGCTGAATGAAGCGAGATTAGAAGTGAATGACTTGACTTCTAATTATTTGTATCTTCACACTCTGTGTGTGAGAAAATGACACTGCACTAAGAACAATAATAGAGAGGAAACTGAAATTCCATGCCCAGTCTTGATCAATAAAAATGCCTTTAAGCAGTAGGTGAAAGGCTCAATTAAATACTCTAGTAGCAAATGTTGCTTTTGGCTACAAATCCCCCGCTAGTCCTTGCCCATCTTGCACCAAATTCTGCGACCTCTCAGAAGATTAATTTTCTTTTACTAAGTTCCTGGTTGCTTTCTTGCAACAGGAATACACAGTGTCTTCTAGGTGTAGCTCTGAAAATATGTGTGCTGAAGAGATACCCAGGGATAGTCAAACTTGTTAAAAGCACACATGAAATGGTCAGATTTCAAGGGAGGTTGGCCAGAACAGGGAAAACCCAAGTGAAAAGGAAGCAATGAGTCCATGTAGGGAAAGCAGCAAAGAACAGGAAAATGTGTTTTGTGGCAGCAACAGTGAAAAGACAGCACAAAAGGCTTGGCTTATCTGATTAACCTGGTCTAGTGGAAGGTGCCCTGCTTGTGGCAGGAAGGTTGGAACTGGATGAGCTTTAAGATCTCTTCCAACCCAAACCAGTCTGACACAGGTAAGAGAGGCCTGGGCACAGGGAGAGAACTTAATTTTGTTGAAGGACTCAACAGTATCACATACTTTTTTTTTCTTTTTCCCTAGATATATTCCTTTATGTATATTTTTAATCTGATTTTGACAGAATTTGGTTGTGCTGGGTCTTAATGTGTGTACATACTCTCAAAATTGAGCAGGAAAACAATTAAAATTATTCTGGCACATGCTAATTAGTATGGGATTCAGACTTCCAATGGGAAGATGCATTCCCTGGGTAACAAGTAGTGGATTACATGGAAGCATGGTAAAATAACAAATGTAATTTCTGCTAGCTTTTCCATTGCCTGTCTTTTAGTTTGCATGTTTTTCTGACATAATGGCATCTCAACACTTGCCTCTATTACTAAGCACAGATTAGGATAATACAGCATTTTGTTTTCTCTGGCCTTTCGTGTAAGGATGGTGGCTTTCCTTTTTACAGCTGTCACATGGTGAATTTTTTTTAGCTTGTAGTAGGAATGTATTGGCTGCTTTGTGATCAAAGCTGCCTAAATTTGAAAAGCATATTAACTAAACTTAATTTCAAAGAGAAGATATGAAATGAAAAGCCTGTAATTATCAGGAACAGATGATCATTAGTTGGGATTTTAGAGAGAACATGGGTCACTTAGAGTTCTAAAACAAAAACTAATGTCACCTCTCTCTCAGAACAACTTATTCTTCTCTGTGATGCAGAAATACTCCGAAATTTAGTTCAGGGAGAGTCAAAATGTATCATCTGTTCAATGCTCCTGAGAATTTACAAAGGCATTAACAGTGGAAGATGGGAGGGCTACAGCTCTTGGAAACAGCTGCATTGTTGTGGATAGAATAGCTCTATTATACATTACAATGTACAGATTAGGCTATATACATTAAAATTCCAGTGTCTGCAGTTGGAAACCTGCACTTTACACTACTGTGCCCTGTAAAGCCTGTGCTATGTGTTATCACCTTGTACCAATGTCACTCTGCATTATTGACAAAATACTTGATTGTTCACCCCTGCATTTTTCTGCAAGTGCAGTCAAACCTCTTCATACTGCTGTCTGCACTCATATCATTGGATTTGGAGCACAGCATTGCCTCATTCTGTTCTGTGAAATAGCTGTGTAATTGAAGCCAAGCTAAATTTTAGCAATTTATCACAGAAAACCAGCTTTTGGACTAGGTCATTAAATAATACAATTACTATTCCAGCTAATGCCAGTTATGCTTTCAATAAAATACTTTCTTCTATAAAGACAGAAAGGTACAGCATTTATTAACTTCACTTTAACTCTGAATGCAAAGTCTTTAGAATTTTAGTACTGCTTTTCCTAGCATTAAACTTCCTAAAGCCCCCCCACCCCCCAAAAAAGCCTCCCCTCAAAACCCCTCCTTTTTTTTTTCTGTCCAGATTAGCTTTTTCAGGTATAAATTACTTGAGAATCATATGAGTACCAGCACAGTAGCAAGGCAGGAGGCAGAAATGCACAGCATTAGGTAGACCAGAAAATACACTGATTTAAGCTGTCACGAGATCATATTTATTGACAATCCTACTCCATTATTTAAAGCACCCCCTACTGCTACATTTAAAGTCCAGCAAGGTTACTATGGCCTCTAAACTTTGCAAATGTGGCCTTCATAAATATGAAGACTTTGCATCACATGTATTGCCCTGTACTTCATACTGTAGTTACAGTGTATTTGATAATCCTTACATTTTTAGATGAAACTTGTTAAAGTACCATCTTTTTGAGATGGTTGTGTGTAATAATCAATTCCCTTAATTTACTCCCTTTGTTAAAGATATGCCTTTGTTAAAGGCATGCATTATTACGGGGGGGGGAGGGGGGGAAGTCCTGCTCCTGTAATTTTGGGAAGGCTAATGTTCCCTACCTGCAATACTCTGTGTGTGGAATGACAGCAGTTAAAGGAACTTCCCTTGTAAGCTTTTTTCATTTCAGAGTCTATGTTGCAAGTATACTTGATATGATTCTCAGCATAACTGTTAGCCAGATTCTGCATGTTACTCTGCTGTTGTACAAGCAGCTGCCAGATGGCAATACCGAGAAAATACATTTAATGTCAGTCACCTAACTGGAAGCCAGATGGCACAGCAGAAGTTGGAACACGATGTTTGCCAACTCATTCTGGCTTCCAGCTGTGGTCCCCTGCTTCATCATGACCATGCAGATAACAGCCTCTTGACTGTCCATGATACTGCCTTTAGAGGGTTCCTGGCTCATTCAAAAAGCTGAACTGATGAAATTCCCTTGTACCTTCTCCCCTCAAACTGTGCTGAAGAACAATCAAAAATGGGTGTGTAAAAGTCAGTGGAGCAGACAATTCTTTGGCTGCTTATGTTGAGATGAAATGCATAAACTGCACTTTTGGGACATCTTTCTTCAGGAGAGGGAAAGTCACTGCAAGTAGCTTGCATAGATGTCCTTTTTTTAACTCGTCAGAATTGTGGTCAGTTTGCTTGCTAAATTCAGTAGGAGGGAATATTTTGCTCTGAGGATAGTCTCATAGTCCTTCAGTTGGTGGTGTAAAGCTGAAGAGTATCTGGCCCTTAAGGCTTAGGAGCAAGTGCAACATTTCCAGAGCATTCCAGTTTACCCAGTTTTCATGAATGATCTTTTTCAGCCACTAACTTGTCTGGCTGATATATCTGTGGAAGTGTATGGCTTCATCTTGCTGTGTGAGAAAAGCAAACAGCCTGTCTAATGAAATGCTCAAGCTATACCATATGCTGCTTGTGTGTCTTTCTGATGAGAAATTATGGGATACAGTAACAACATTGGTTATTGCCATTTTGGAGATGATGCTAATTTATATCTCAGACCGTTATGAGGCTATAAAGCAGGGTGAATTGGGTGTTTTGACTTCAGCTTAGCAATAACCAAATATAATGTACTCATGGTAGGTGGCTTTCAACAAGGTAGAGAGAAACAAGCTGGCTTGTTATGCCTTTTGAAGGAAAATTATTGTACTATCAGGTCACTTATAGTCACAGTGGAATGACACATAGTTTAGAAGTTGCCAACCAAACACTGTTTCCAAACAAAGCTTTAAACCTTTGGGAAATAACAATCACGGACCGATTCTTCTTGAAAAGAGAATAAGTAAACTCTATGGGTCCCTTCATGATACTAGCAAGTCTCCACACATGGAAGAACATGGTTATCTTCTCATTTCAACTATTTTTCATAGACAGCACTATTGCAATGACCACATCTGACTTTTTTGAGCAGGCAAGCTATAGGACATTCTGAGATGGCTAAAGTCTGCGTGTAGAATACATCTTTTATAAAGAACTCTGTAATTGCTGAAATCCTCTAGGAACAGTTTCCATCATACTTGAAAAATCAGTCAGTCACTCATTAAAAATCTGCTCTTTGTTTTTAGTTGCAATTTATTTTTATTTAATTCCTGATGTGATTGCATGTTTCTATCTTTGCATAGCCTTTCTTATCAAATATATTACCCATGCACTTTGATCAAGTTGTTTAACTATTCCTTTAATAAAACAAGAAGACTTAGTTCCTTTTGTCCTTCATTATTAATTCTTTTCCAGTCTTAATCTTCCCCTGAGCATTTCTGTGAGCTCTATTTAAGCTTTCATCAACCTTCTTCAATTGTGGATACCATACATTTCCATATTTTAGTGAGACAGAAGTCCCGTGAAAGATTTGTAGGGAGAAGTTAGGCTTGTAGAGTCAGAGAAAACTCTAACAAGTGGAGAAGGATAAGAAGGATACTGCTCAGCCTTTTGTTTGTTCTATTCTGTGTAAAAGCTAACAGCAAACCTGTTGCTGAGAGGAGTGATCTTAACTTATGACATTGATCAGCTGTGCTCGACTGTATGACATTAAGTACAGCTGTACTTACTCAGTATTTGTTGTAAATTAGGTGCTACTTTAAAGAGAAGAATGCTTTCACCTGGAGCCATCCCAACTGCATTACGACTTCTTTTAATCCTGCAGTTTTGGAGATAATGACTCATGGGTGTCGTGCTTTATGATGTTACTTCTGCTTATTCTTTGTTATTTCTTCTGAGATTCTCAGCTGGAGTTTAGGACTGCTCTAGTTGGTTGGATATGGATGAAAGAACGTTGTTCCAGTCACAACACCTTAACTTTGAAGGAAAAAACCCCAAACCTGTAAGACAAAAAGAAAGGTATGTCAGCTTCTGCCCTCTGTCTCGTGAACCCAGATGAGTTCAAGCCCTGCCATGTATCAAACTCAACCCAGTAGCGAGGCTGACATGAGAGCATCTGTGAAGGAATGCAACAGTTCTTATTGCCTTAGCAGTGTTGTGAAGATCTTGTGCCAAAATATTCTTTTATTATAACCTGGAGACTTTGACACTGCCAAAGTACTCATCGTTTCTCACTAATGTCATTCCTCTCCCATTGTAGACTCAATCCCATGTGACAATCTCTGGAAAGGAAATGCTAAAATAATCACTTCATAGCTAACAGGCCCTCTTTTGCAGGATTGCATCCTGTTCTTTCAGGCTGAGGGCTGAATTGAATTATATAATGCAATTTCACCCACTTCCATCTTCTCTTATCTTCAGACTGCATTTCAATTGTTACTTTTAGGCTTGCAAGCAAAACTGGCACCTTTCTCTTTTTTTAGCCTAGCTATTAACAGTTCATTATTACTATTTTTTTTTTTCTGAGACTTTTGGCAATTATTTTCAGTTACTGAGCACTGATTCCTGAATTCTTATTGCATGCAGCACCTATTAACTCATTGGAAATTCAGGACTGGGACCTCCAAGTTTATTATAAAACAAAAGGAAAAAAGAGCAGAAATTTTCCTGTTGAATCCTGCACCCTTATCTCAAACTCCTATGCTATTCCCCACAATAAATAGTATACTTCTTGCCTGAAGTATACTATTCCCTGGGAAAACTCCTGCCCTTAATCAAAACTTGAACATACTGCAGGAACTTAAGGAGTCCCAAAGGACTGAGCTCAGGTAAATCAGCAAACCCCCGTTTTGACTATAAAATGTCCCCTCTAAAGAAGAAATTAGTCCCTTCTTATGAGACTAAAACAGCGTTTCCCTCCCTCCTGTGGTTTCCATTCCGCATAAGAAAACGCAGTGTACCCTGATCAGAAAGGCGTCGGCGGACAGGGGTAGGGTGCTGAGGGGACACTGAAATCAACCCCAGCTTCTCCAGTGACCACTCCGGAAACTTCCAGAAATGTCCTCGTGGTCCCACCAGGCCGCTTCCTCGCCAGTAAAAGGAGTGAGGAGCTTCGCCTCGACTTACAGCCAGCACCTGCTTGGACCTGCAGGAGCTAGGAGGTAAAGCGTGCCCAATTCAGAGCAGAACTACGCTAACCGAAATGGCGGCCACAGCCTCTTCCCGCCTTTCCCACCGCCCCGGGGGCTCACTGTGGGGCGGGCGCCTCTTCTCGCGAGAGGTCGCCCCGGCAACGGGACAACGCGGAGGCGGCGGCCATGGAGGAGGCTGCGGGCTCTGAGGTGTCCTTCTGCCTGCAAAGTATCCTTCCTCCTCAGGAGTGCTTTCTTCCTCTTCCTCGCCCGAGGCGGGCGGCTGGAGGGTGCAGGGTGCCTCGGGGTCCCGCTGGTTCCCCACCTCAGGGATGGGAGCGGTGCGGGCGGGCCCGTCTCCTCAGCGTGTGGCTGAGGCGGGGGGACCTTTGGGCTGCGGCTTGCGGGCTGTTGGCAGGGCGAGGGTAGGGAGCCGTGTTGTTTAACTGATGAAGGGGAGAAAACAGCCCCCAAAAGTTCACTCCCTGATGATTCTTTTTGTGAGTTCTAGCCCCTGGGGGCTAGAAAGAGACAATGGGGTAAGCCCTGTGAAGAAGACTAGGGTCTTGCTCTCTCTAGTGTGGTGGTTATTTTCATTGCTGATGGTAGGAGTCCCTTAGTTACCCTCAGGAAAAGTAAGGTAACTTTAATCCTCCCCTGCTGATGGGCCAACGCTAAGCAAGAGGTAGAATTCTGAAATGGAATAGCTTTGTGTTAACTGTTGATCAGTAAATGCAGTTTATCTGCAGAGTAGTGACAAGACTTGGTTAACGAGGCTCACAGTCCCAGTGTGCTGCGAAAGTGTGCCTTTAATTTCCAAGTGCCTTCCACACCAAGTAACTGGCTCATGGTTTTGTTTAGTAATGTGTATGACAAAGTGATAATGATACAATAACCTAGGCGTAATTTAATTTGTTGTGGCTTTTAGAGGGGAAACCCCCCAACCCTGAGTTTAACTTCTTTTTACAGTTGAATTGTAGCAATTACTGTTAGTTTATGGCTTTTGAAAGTGTAATTTTTGGTCAGATGACCTAAATTCTGGTTTTGCCACTAGCTCTGTCTGGTCTCTTGTAGCTGTGAGCTGCCAAATCAAAAAGATCTTTCAATCTTTGTTTTAGATAGCAAACAGAATCTTAGTTTTTCCTGCCTTGTGAGAATTAAGATGTGAATATAAGAGAATCTAAAAAATACCAACAAAAACCCCCAAGAATTATCCTTTAGGAGCTTGTGCCTCAGTTCGTACTTTCTTGAAACTGGAGAGCTGTTGTCACACTATGGTGTGCTTAAAGCACTGCATCAGGACGTGTGTAGAAAAAGAGTTTGGGAAAATGCAATAGCTTAAAATGAATTCCTGTTTTATTGTACATTAGGCTATGGATTTTTTGGAAAAAAACAAGTGGATGATTTTAAATAATACTTCAGTCTGTGTGTGGTGTTTGAAGTGACATGTTAGTTTAGACAGTAGTGGATTACAAGGACAATCAAGTCACAGAAAATTCAGGAAAAAGCAGTGTTTGAAAGTAGTTTGCTTGTCAAGTGCTCTGGTGATGTTTCTCACTGCAGTGAAAGATCTGATAAATGCAGACAAAGGTAGCCTGGATGGAGAATCATACAAAATATAGCTTTAGAAAAATAGACTTTGTTCAAATCACTAAATGTGTGAAAAATTGCTGGGTACAGTATTTTAAAGTTGATAAATACTGTGCTGGAAAATAATGAAGAGGCTTAAAGGTTCCAGAGGAGTATGCAGATACTTAGTTCATGCATAGAATTGCTACATGTGTGTGGGAATTCTCCCCTGCTTCATAGAAAAAATGTTATACCCGAATACTCATGCCCTACAGACATTGCTACACTTTTAAAAGTCCCATTCTTTAAAGAGAAATTTGTAATTAGCTAACTAGTGCTAGGGTATCTTGATTTAGTTTTAAAAGGGGGTCTTGGAACATTACCCTAACTAGTCAGTCAGTACTACTGTCTTCAATTCTGACTTGCCTATTGCAAACATTCTTCTTGCTTTTTCAAATGATAAAGGTAACTTGTTCCTACTCCTCTGCACTCATACCTTGCTGCTGTTCCCTTTTTCTTATGTAATCAGCAGTTTGGATAAACTTTCCTCTGACTTGAAGAAACAAAGTCCAGGAATCAAGAGCGCTATTAGGATGTGGCCAAACACTGATGTGCGGACCTGTTGGCAGGCAGACAATTGAAAGCTGTCCCAGTGGTTGGGTCCCTGCATCAGCTCTTGAAAGTCATAGCTCAACATGAGCTATTTTCATCTTGGTTCTCTTTGCTTGCCTTGTTGGATCCACATGTGGTCTGTGCTGAGAGAAGGTACATTTGTTGAACTGTGCTATTTCTTTATCGTCGCTTTAATGTCAGAAGAATAAATCCAGATTTCTTCTGGTGTGAAAGAAACAGATTTAGGCCCAATAGTTTGGGGATTCCTTCCTTTTTTCCCTTCCTTTTGAAAGAAAGTACAGTAAACATTTTTTGGAGAGGAATTTCTGCATAGTTCAGGTTTTAGAATTAGACATTGTAAGAATCAGTCAAGCTAGAAAATGGGACTTTTGTAGAGAGTGAAATTAGAGATACAAAGGGGTTGTGACTTAAGTCATGAGTTGCCCTTCTGCATTCTCTGCAGTAGGTTGGGAAGTAAATTTTGGGGGGTACATGTATTACAGGCAATTGCTTTGTTGTACTAAGCCTGTACAGGAGATTCTAAGTGTTCAGGGCAGTTTTGTATTTCTGTATGCAATTTTTACAGTAAATGTGTAGTGTTTCTGTGCAGTTGGAGGTAAATAGATATTCTTCAACTTGATTACTGAAAATTATGCCTTTAGTCATTCAATGACTTCCCTATTTGTGTTTTTTTTTTTTTTTTTTTTCTCTCTCTGTTGTTTACAAGAGTAAATGGCCTCTCTCCATCCTTTATCTCAAACCCTAAAAAACATCTCTAAAAAACAAATGGTATTTGTCCTTTTTCTGGGACATGATCTTCAGCTGTTACTGTTCCAGATGGTTACAATTTAACTGATAGTTTTGTTGATGCTGAGGTCTTGAATGCAGATGATACTTTTACATATGTATTATACTGTGAGAAATGTAGCAAAAGGCTTGGTGTTTGGGAGAATACCTCAGTTTTGGGAAACCTGATGCAAAGCTGGAAAATCATGTATCTTTTATTTTTCTCTGTGTGTGAAGTACTGAATTGCTGGTTTTCTTTTTATTGAAATGTAATTCTGGTTTATTTACATGGGTAAATAGACTAACTGATTTCCTATGGAAACTTTCAACAGCATCTTGCTAAAAACATTTTAGTTACACTTTAATGGGCTGTGAGGCTAGTGGATGAAAAAAAATTTGGGTTTTTAATTTTGTACCATTTGCTGTTACTTGGAATGAAAAATTTGAGTGCAAAACGTTTGGAGGAGCTGTAGGTAATTGCCAAATGGATTTTTACATTTTGAAAGTTCCCTGTCTTTATTGAAGCTGTGCTGTAATTAAGGCATTTATATCAGCTGTGGTAAATGGTTCTCTAGTATTTAGTACTTGATCTCAGATGTCTATGTTTAAACTTGGACATCTGAATTTGATTTAAAAGATTGCTGTTTTCTGAGAGAATTTTCTGTGCACGTTGTTTTTGCTGGAGGTTGTTCAGCTAAAGGCTGAAAGCCTAGAAGTGTCAAGTCTTGTGTCAGAAGGACCAAGGGGAAAGGTGGTTGTAACAGATTTATAGATGTTTGCTTTATGATGCTTCCTATGTAAAGTTGGAATTCATCACATGTGTCAGCTGTTTCAGACTTAACAAGAGCTGCAGAATTTACCATAACAGATGACTCTAAGGATGATCACCAGTATGAAGAGGTAATTTTCTAAATTGATGATCTTCTGATATATATATATATATATACATATGGTAGACTATTCATGTTTCATTCTTCTGTTTTACTTCATCAGTCATAAAAGAGTCCTGGCAGATGACACAAA
>JBCJKH010042430.1:0-11702 GCA_039877255.1 Loriculus beryllinus
ACAGTTAATGGGCTTTTTTTTGCTATCACTTCTTTATCTAGCAATGTTAAATATATTCCCTAATTTTATAGGTTTTTTATGTCTGTGAGTTGAGCTTGTTATTCAAGACTTCTGCTTGTGCTCACTCACTAATTGCAGTACCCATAAAAAGCTCTTACTAACTGTAAATTACCTATCATTGCACTCAGTTGTTTGAAACTGCTGAAGCATATCTCAATTTATGAGATCTGCAAGGATATAAACTCTAATACTTCAAAGAAGTTATAACCAAGCCAATAGCATTCATCATAACTTACTCATCAGGTGGCTTATTGCACCACCTGTTATATTTGTTATACTTTAATGAATCTACATAAATAATTATCATGTCTTTAGACTGTGGCTTGTACCATTTCCGAGTAGCTCTTTTCTCTTCGAAAACCTAATAGTATCAGGCTTTAACATTCACACTCATCCAAGAGTGTGTAAGTGCTATAGATCTGAATTTATGATTTATAACTTCAGTCCTTTCAAACTCTGGCAGTGATGGCATTATGGTTCAATTAAAAGTCACCTATCAAAACAAAACCTGGCATATTACATATGACAAAAGCTTATCCTGACAGCATGAACTGCATGGCAAAATGATGAATTGCTGCTCTGTGAGGTGCAGAGTTACAGCCTAGAGTTCACTGTCCACAGTTTAATTAGGCAGGCAGATATCCAGGCAGATTCGGATTATGCAGAAGGCAACTAATCTCAGGTCACTGGTAGGTGTGAGGGTTTGGTGGAGAGGGGAGGGTTGGTTTGTTCCCCTTCCCTGGGCAAAGAATTAATTCAGAAAGTTTGAAGAGTTTATTACAATGCACAGGAGAGAAATGGATAAAAAGGGTTGAGAAAAATTGTCCTTTACTGTCTTAATGACTGCATAAGAAAGATGAAAGCTTCCCTGCTGTAAGACTTTGCATTAGGGAGACTAAAGTATTTGAATTTGTAAGAAACATGAAAACCAGTAAGTCAACAAATATATCAGAGACATGGAAACTGGACCTCTGAATTGTTACGTGGTTAGTTTTAATGACAAGGGGATGATACGTCATGAGGTGGGATTAGCACAGGCTTGAAACTGCTGCTAATGACAGCCTTAAGTGGTTTCTAGCGTAAAAATGCTTGAGTTTAAACAAGACTTTGGAACTCTAGCTTTAAGATATTTCAAAGTTCTTTCCAGAGCAGTGGCTGAAGGAGATGACAATCTGGATCTTAACAACCTTGAACTCTGTTTCATCTAAAGGCCCTTTGCCTTTAACGCCACTGTAATGTGCAGTGTGGGCAAAGAAAGAAAATACCACCAAAAGTTGTGAAAACTAAAGGAAGATGCTCCTTGCAGGGTGTATTTTAAAGTAAGAATTATAAAAGAATGCATTGTTGGCCATTTGCTGAGATCTGAAAGCGTGTTTACAGTTGTTGCTGATTTATTTTGGTAGTGATCCATGTGGAAAGTTCCTCCACAGTTGTCATCTGAGCCAACAGCTCAGCAGGACAAGTGGCATTCTGGGGAGGGCTTTTTAGTGGTGCTGAATCTTCGTTGCAAGTACAGAGATGCTTCTCCCTGCCAGCCCCTCTGGTTTGGTGCTGCTCATCTTAAGGCTCTTCCAAGTGTCTTATTTTTTGGTGACAAAGGAGGGGAGTGGGACTCTGAAATGACAGGTGATGAGTGGAACACAGACAGTGGATGAGAAGCCTGGCTCAGCTGCAGTACTGCTGGCTGCTTGATGTAGCACACTGCAGTGATGTGATTTGATGGCAATTCCCGTTGAATAGTTAGAAGATTTTCTCGCTTGTCGTTTTCAGTAGAGCTGGCCAGAATTTTTCTGATGGAGTATTTCTCAGTTAGAAAATGCTGATTCATTTAAGTGAAATCTTTTGCAGAAACGTGACAACCTGAAGAGAATTTCATTAAAAAATGGGAATACATCATTTTCACTTTTCAGAAAGGAGCACTAGAATTTTCCATTTCAAAAAAACCCCTGCCTTTTTGCATTTTTTCTAAACTTTGTAGGTATGTGTAAGGTTCTGTTGTTTGCAAATATAAAACCTGAAGCAGTATAAAATACTTTGTTAACCAAAATGAACTATTTTGAATAATCAAAATATTACAATCATTTGATTGAATTGGGAAAAAAAAAAAAGTAAATCTGCTTTTTTGGCATTTTTCTTTTTAAAACTGGTTTTGGTAGAATTGTATTAAAATCTAAGCCTCACTCTTAGAACAGAAAATAAACTTACCATTCTTTTATTAAGCCTTACATTTGATCCTTGAAAATATTATTACTTTTTGCTATTTATTACATTTCATGTTTCTTAGTGTATACAACAAAATAGATGATTTTGTTCAAAAGATGCTTTCATGACTATTTTTGTATTTTTTGGCCTTTAATGGTTATCTGAAAAATGGTTTGTGGTTATTCTTATACTATCCAGGGGCAACCTCTTAAATGAAATGAGTTCATAGTAGTTTCACACCAGAAGTTACTTTTCAGTTTATTTTCATTTCCATGAGTTTCTCTTCACAGGAGTTCTGTTGAAGCTCTAGCTTGTCTCACCCTGGGTCTTACTGTATTTAGCAAGATGCTTTTAGAGGTGAGAATCTCAATTAGACTTAGTGTGACTGCATGTTAAAAGTATTTTCTCCAGAAACAGCAAAATTAGGGGTGTATTTAGTGAAAACAGAAGGGAATGTTCAGCTTATTGATCACACGCTATGGTCTCAACTAAAAAACTATAGCAAAGTCATTGCAAAGTCAGTTGCTGCATACCAGACAGCCGCAGTAGCTGACCTTATGGTGAACAATGAATATAAACTAAATCATAGTCTTTCCATGGTATAAAGATCTGAAAGGACAACATGAATATTCCTTCTTGCATGAGAAAAAAAATTGCAATCTAAGGTACTGATACTTCTCACTTCCCTCCTTACAGTAGCATATTGCTCCAAGGACACTAGAGAGATGAGCTCTGTGAGCCATGATACCAAACACCAGGCATGCTGTGCAGGAATTGGATGCATCATTTGCTTTCTTCTGGCACCTATTTGGATGACTGGGGAGGAGCTGTGCTGTTTCCAGTTTTCTCAGGGGAACTGTAGATCTGTTACTCTCTGAGCAGTACAATGAAGCACTGACTTTAACGTTATGAAAACTCTTTCTAAAAAATCATAAATAATTAAAAGACTCTCATAATTGGAGATTATGCTATTCTCAAATACAGCTATTTCTCTTAATGCAAGAATTTTAAAAGGGAATTCTGGTGTTAGCTATGCATGCAAATTCTTGTCATCTCTTTTAACTTTGAGCAAAGTATAGCTGAAAACAAGAAATGTCCTTATTTAAATACCAGTGTTCAAGAAGGATTGGTGGACTTTTCAACATTTTCATTCTTTGTGAGATAAATTTGTTTGACTGACAGTATTTCAGAATAGCATTTCTAGCCTTTTCCACAACAATCTATATAATCTACACTCTTACTTCCCGCGGTATTTTGCTGAATTCAATAACAACTATAACAGAACAGACATATTTAGCTAAAGTTTGCTTTTCAAATATGGGTTCTTAATTTCTTTTCTTTACCTCTCCCTTTGCATGTCCTACCTTCTCCTGATTTTTTGAACAACTGTATTGTACCATTGCTGTTCATTCTTCTCAAAAACAATTATCTTGATGGACTTTCCATTGGCCAGGTACTAAAAGGAAATACTTTATCTTTAATTTTAGGGAGATACTTAAAGTGCCATTATTATTTCTTCTTACATCTAAGTAGAGAGGCAAACAAGTTAGTTGAAAGAATGGCTAGGCTAACGTAGCCTTATTGACATAATGCTAAAGGCTGGAAAAGTTCAATCAGAATGTGCATAATACTTTTCACAAATTTGGACTATGAGAATATGGTCTGTGGCTGTGTTTGTAACTATTTGGAAGAACTGGTTCTAATTCTGAGCTTCTAGGTTCTTGGTGGCGTTTTAATTTCGATTAAGAATTATGAGAATGTTTAGTTCTATTTCTCTTACTACATTTCTGGAATATTTATAAAATATCATTTTGTGTTTGCTCTTGTTTAATGTGGCTGGGGTGCATGAGGCTGGATCATGCAACCTACTCAGGTAAGGCAGAGCATTTGCTTTGAATTGGAATATCATACATGAAACAGTGCATGTTTTTTATACAGGTTTGAACCAAAGAAAATACATTTCCCTGTATCAAAGGATTAAATTGATTGCAAAGATAGTATCTTCTAAAGTGGCATTTATGATCTTATCCTTTTATCACTTTCAAACGTATTTGTGCCACTGCCTTTTGTTGTATGGTTATAATCCATGCAATGGAACTGAATTAGGAAATTAATAAGGCCATTCCCCTTCAATTTGATCTGCAGTGGATCAAATTTATAATGAATTGTGTTTTGCAAGGAGGTGATGTTTAAAGTCCATAGAAAAGCAACTTAGCTAATGCTGCTCAATTCAAGATGTGGGAGTTATAGGATACAATTTTTAATATCTTTATTTAATGAACTATTTCAGAGACCCTGGAAGACAATATATGAAATACATTTATTTAAATGTATTTGCTTTTATATACATATATTCTGCATTGCTTAAATATGCATTAATAACCTTCTGTGTTATACTACAGGGTTTGTTCTTTTAGATGAAGTGAAAGAAATCAGTTCCTTGAGCTGGATCCAGAGCTTAAGTACAATTCAAATACTCATGGATAAAGGTAAATCCCTTATTATAAGGAATACTAGAAATGCTGCCTTCAAAATAACTTTTGCAGTGATATTATGAAGGAATGATGAAGTATATGAAATAAAATTAACAGTAAAATAATACATAAAATTTCTAAATATCAGGAAATATTTTTTAAGAGTAACAAACCATGTAAATTGCTTTGTTTTCTTTACATCAAGCTATTTCTCATTTATTTGGGTGTCCAAGTTATGTCATGTTTGCTAGTAGCGTTGAATATATACAATACTTATGTTCTTCAGCATGGCTATGCAATCCTTTCTTTAGTGGGAACTTACAGAATAAACTTAACATTACCCTTGGAAAAAACTGTGCCAGTTCTCACTTTCTCAAGTCTTTATTTGAGGAGATATTAAAGTTTTAATACTATTAAGGTTTTAATACTGCTAGTGTACATGATATGATGTAAACAATATTCTGTAGTCATTATTACAGTTGTTTGATAGGCATTGTTGTATCATTTAATGCTGTTATTTTCTCTTTATTTTTTGCTTTATCCCCTGTGATGCTTTTGATTCTGCTTCTACATAGAATCTGAATATTTTGTTCTCCAGTGTGAATTTTATGCAGCCTAGTTTGTGAAGGCCCAAATATCACTGCCATAGCACATCTGGGTGATTAAAGCTGGGTATGTACTTTAGTACCTTGTGAATCAGAATCCATGTAGATAGAATTTGCCATAGAGCATGGCAGAAAAAATTGGACAGTTGAACTGTACGAACCCGGTGTGATGTAATAACGGTTCAGTTGTGAGAAAATTGTTGTCCTTAGCAGATTACTGTGCTCATTGGTGGATCTGAATTTGTCTGTAAACTGGTACAGATGTTCTTGTGTTGGAAATCCAGGTAGCAGTAAACAGTTGTTCAAGCCCCACTGCAATTACCAACAAAACACACAGGACTTTATTATTCTTTCAAAGACTTCTCAGCTGGATGCATTTATGCCATAAATTAATAACTGCAGGCATCCATGCTTGCACCACAGTTACTGTGAATAATTGATAGTGCTTACAAGTTTTGATGATTTAGTATCTAGGCAGGCAAAATATGCAGAATGTCGTATGTTTTTAGGCAGAGATTTATTTAAGGACTGAAATTTATCTGGATCTTCAAAATGATAAAATCAGTACAAAAATATTTTTACAAATCTTAATTGTTTGTCCTTCTCTGTATCAAGTGTGGTATCATATTCTAAAAAACCAGTCATTCCAGTAGTAGAAAGCACTTTAAACACTATGAAAAGAATATCATCTTGTAAGAGGATGTTTTGTGTACTAGCTCTAGAGTTCATTTTGGTATACTGGGGTTTAAGGCCCAAGCAGTTTGTGTTGCTTTCTAGTTGGCTTTCCACAAACCATATGCCATGTGATGTGCATTACTTCTACTTATTGGTTCTCTTACCTGAAAAAATACATATTCAGGTACAAGTGCCATGCAGTTATTCTCCTAGGAAGGACAATTCCTTCAATGATTCAGTAGTCACCAACTCTTTGGAGCACACCCAGATGGCTGTTACTAATCTTAGGGGACTTTATTCACATTTTAAACATAAACCTGACCCATTGATCAGAGATATCTGTTTAGTATTGCCCAATAACAGTGAGGTCAGTATGGGGATCTATAGTATCCATTAATAGTATTAGGATTCACCTAAGCTGCATCTCCCACAGTTTCCTCATGTATCCTCTGTGCCAGGCTCCAGCGCAGTGGCTGCTTTTACCTACAGGAACGGTCTCTTTAAAAAGAACATTATTTATGTGCTTTGTACATAAATGTCTCTGAAGATGAATGGGGGTGGTTTTCTGCATGTAGTTTTTGATGGTATGCAGAAAATACTTGGCAAGGTTACTTGGTCTGCTTCCTCCTATCTGAGCTAACCCCAGTTCAACCCCTAAGTTTCCTGAGGCAGAGTGAGTATTTGTTTTCCATTCTCAGTTTTTTATTCCCAGTCTTACCCGTGATTCCACTAGCAGTAGTCTAAGACATTGAAAGCACCACATCACAAAAAATACACTGGGTAAAGTCCAAAGGTTACTTGTACACTTATGCTTCAGTACTTTTTCTGATGAAAAAAGTTAATGAAACATTAACTTTAAAATAGAAAATTTCCTGGTTAGACAAATGACAATATAGTTTCAGAGAGAAGAAATTACTGTTCTCTGTCAGCATTTCTACTAGAAAAAGGTTATGGCAATCAGTGTTTCCTGTATCCACCAGCCATCATGGCTCTGAGAATGTGAATATTCTGCAGCCAAGATGATTCCATGTAATGTTTACTTTGGTTTGCAGCTGTGGTACAAAAGGCAGCTTGAAAAATGTCTTCCTTTTGAAGCTTGTTTTAATTCCTTTTGTTTATGTTTTATTTAATAATACTAAATTTATAGTTCTTTTTATTTATTTTTATTTTTTTTTTATGCTACTGCTTTCCAAAGAGAAAAATCTCATGGTGGAAATGTGTTTTCAGATCTGATTTCTTAGAGAGCTGGAGAAGGAAAATTGGCTTGGTTTGGAAATCAGAATGGTGCTTGCTTTGATGAAGCAACAGAGACTACTTATGCGAAATGATTAAAACAGGTTTTAAATGCAAGCAAACAAAAGGAAAGATGAAAAATTAAAAAAAAAAATGTTCTTGTCATTAGATAGTCTGAGTTCAATTTGTTAAAATCCCTTCTAGCACAAGGAAAGTGCAGAGAAACTGAGTTAATGTTCTAATTAAAGTCTTGTCAATTAGCTGGGAAAAAGCATCTTTTACTTGAACGGTGATTTCATGACCAGAAGCTACATCCAGGTTAAAAGCCATCTCGATTAACAGAACAGACACTTTGCTTCTGCTTACAGGCTTGGTGCTGTTTGAGCAATTGAGGAGACCAACGTTAATAAGCAGTTCTTTTCACTGGAAACTGTACAGTAAGTTATTGAGGGCGAGTTGAGACCTGGTTTATATGAAAACATTGAAGAATAAGAATAATTTTTAAATGGTAGCAAAAAACCCCACCAAAATTTAACCTGAGTAGCATGAGTGTCCTCCTGTGTCCTCATGAATTGTTCTAATAACGTTTTTAGAAATCAATAGGTATCTCTGCCTACAGACAGCCAGAATTGAAAGGGAAAAGACTATTTGCTTTTACTGCTATTTGCCCAGGACTTTGCTATAGCACTTCAGGGTTGCGTGTCCTCATGTAACAGCCATCATTCGAGTGTGGGTGTATCACAGAATCACATAGTGGTTTAGGTTGGAAGGAACTTTTAAAGATCAGCTAGTCCAACCCCATGCCATATGCAGACACACCTCTCACCAGATCAGGTTGCTGAAAGCCCCGTCTAACCTTACCTTTAACACTTGCAATGAGTGGGGCATCCACAACTTCTCTGGGCAACCTGTTCCACCTGTATCTCACCATGCTCGTAGCAAAGAAATGTCTTCCTTATACCCAGTCTAAATCTATCCTATTTCAAACAGTTGCTTCTTACCTGTCATCTTGATAAAAACTGTCTTGGCCTGTCTTCACCAGAGAAGTGTTCCAGCCCTCTGACCATCTTTGTGACCTGCCTCTGGAACTGCTCTAACAAGTCCATGCATGTCTTGCAGTGGGGAACCGAGAGCTGTGCACAGTACTGCAGGGTGTACTCTCAGGAGAGCAGAGTGGAGAGGGAGAATCACATATTTAGAGAAGTGCTAGAAGTAGAACTGAGATAGGATGTTGATTGTAGCTTTATATATGTCATGGTTGAATAGAGAGAAACAGATAGAAGTAGAATAGAGAGATTGAGTAGGATTGGGGATTATCTGCAATAATGAAGAAATCTGGCTGTCTTGTCATACGGCTGTTACTCTCAGATATTCCTCAGAAACCTTAAAAAGCCAATATATTTGGAAGTGGTGGTACCAGGTAACTCATTCTCCTGATCACCCACTTTTCCTCATCCTCTCAATGGTTATATTAGAGACTTGATTTAAAAAAAAAAAAACAAAAAAAACCCAAAAAAAAACCAAAAAAAAAAAACCCAAAAAAAAAAAAAAACAAAACAAAACAAAACAAAAAAAACCAAAACAAAACAAAACAAAAAGGAATATTGGAGAGTGTTATAATGAATATAAAGTATATATGCTAATGCAGAGCTGTAATAGTGCAAGACTCAAAATGGAAAATAAAGGGTTTGGAGAAATAGTTTAAAAGTGCAACTTACACCGTGGCTTCTTGGGCTGTGCCTCCACAGCCAAAAGTCAGCAAAAGCAGTGGAACAGTGTCTGAAGAAGGCAGTACATTTTTGAAATAAATCTACTGTGTGGATATCACAAAGTAAAGAGCTCGCTTATGTTTATAGACTGAAGAAAGGATCTCAGTTTGAACTGATCAAGAGCTAATCAGATCAATGAGCTAGTCCAGGAACAATGTACTGAATTGAACTGGCTGCTCAAGCAAGCAGCTGTGTGCATTGTAGTACAAGAGCTACATGCTTCAGTAAAAGCCTTTCCAACATCATATAAAGATAGCTGAGTACCTAATTTCAAAAGAAGAGTCTGTATCTGCAATCCAGAGAGAGAAAAGTGTTAGCTCTATTGCTTGCAGTGAATAGACTGCACCACTTACATGGGCACCTGGCACAGACAGTGAATCATATTTTCTTATCAAAAGTGGGAAATAACCTTTTTCTGGTCACAAACTGATATCTCAGTGTTCAGATACTTGTATTTCATTGTTTGTCAAAGTACATAAAGCTCTCTGACTCAGTCAAACTAAGAGCCTTTATTAATCATGTATATACTCTTCTATTAATGTAAGAAAACTCTTACAATAAAATCACTGAAACTTTTGTACAGATGATTAAGTAAGTATGTGTCATCTGTAATAAAGTGTTGCAGAGGGTTATTCTCATGAGGTAATTTTTGCTCTCTTTATTTCAGTGGTTACTGAAAAGATTATATGATATGTTCTTTGGGTCAAGGTCTAGAAACTGCAAGTTTTCAAGGTGCACAGGGCAACTCTCCAATACTTGTGAAATTCAAGGTAAAAACCCCTTACTTCTGGTGTTTACCTACTTAACCTTTCAGATGAAGCTGAAGGGTGATAGATGATAGAAAATTCTTAATACAGAAGATGTCATATTAGTGTTACTGGAAAAGAAAAAAACTGTGTGGTTTGTGTGTATCTATGAGCGTAAAGATGCATATGCTTCTTGTTGTGTGAATGTTTTGAAGAAGGAATGGTTGCTGAAAGTAGACGTCTTGTATGTGTCTAGTATGTATTCCTAAAGAAAAGCAAACAGAAGCCAGATACTTGCATTGCATGTATACTAATATGATTTAGTTTGCAGTGACCCTCTGAAATTAACCTGGCCTTCTTCCTTAACAGAGATATGATGAATATTGTGTTATCTGAATCCGTCATTGTTTTTCAGCAGGTGCAGCAGTGAGTGTTTTATTCAGTGAGAATCCTAAGAAGGTGTTTATGAGGCAAACAGGATCGCTACAACCTTCTGCATTCCTCTCTGGTTAGGATATGATGCTCGAAGTCTGGTATCCTAGTACGTCTCCCACTTTGGAAATAATCCACCAGACAGGTGAGAGAAATGAGCTTTCTATTATCCTGGTGGAATTCAAACAATGAGATGTAAAGCAGTGGATCCTGAGAAATGAGATGTAAAGCAGTGGATTTTGAAGCTGTGTATATAACTGCTGCTGTCACCAGAATTACCAGTTACAATCAAAGTTTTTAATATACTTAACGCAGTACCCTAAAAAGATCTTTTCTGCAAATGGGTGTCTGTGTCAAATGACACTTAAGATGCTGGGGTAACTTTGAGATTACCCCAAAAGGGTTTTCTTTCCCACTTCAATCAGTATGAATTTGCCTATAGAAGCTAAACAGAGACTCGAGGAGTGACATCACTAATCATAGTAATAATTTTCACAAACAGTCACATTTAGTAGCTCTATCTAGGAAATCTCTGCAACATGCAACTCTCTGTTCAGATTGCTCATTCGACATTTTAAGACATCATCCATGTGCAAGATTCATTTTAGTACTTTTTATCACCTTGTGCTCTGCTCCTGTCTGGACCCCTCGGTGGCTGATTTCCCAGTGCTCTTGATACTTTTGGTGCCAGTATAGTAAAGCTGTGTTCATAATCATCATCAAAGTAAATTCAAGATGAGATAGATAAGTATCAGCTGTTTCCATCTGAATTATCCACATTATGTACAGACCATTTAATTTAAAATATATTAATGTTCTACTGGATACATTTTTATTCATTGTTTCTCTTCTTAATTACAGTCTGAAAAAAGAAGAAAAAGAGTATCAAATGAATTATGGCTAGAGATGCATGTGTATGTTCCAGTTAAGATCTGTCAGGTCTATTAAGATTCTGCTTTTTATTATCCAGTATGTGGATAATAAACATGTATTTGCGTCAATGAAATAGTGCTGAAAAATTTAATAATCTATCTTTGCACATAGCCATATCCTACAGAATAGAAGGGAAGAGTTTGATCTCTAACTCTGGTTTGCAGTGTGGCATTGACAAAATCTGGGTGGAGAACAGAAATTAAGTATTAGGGACTTCAATACAGGAATAGATCTTTTAAAATCCTGAAATCCTGTGCAACAGCTACCTTAGAAAGGGGGAGTCCATGCAATTCTCCATACAGTCTGCCAGAGAGAAGGTAGGCTGATTAGCAGAAAGTCAGGATGCATTGGGATCAGAGAGGTACCTGCTTTCCAAAAAGTTTGCTGAGTCCAAATTGAATTTAACATCTGGCAGTGTCATCTGTTTTGAATGTATCTCTATCAATGCTCTCGTTCAGTTTAGCAGTGCATTCTCACAGTGTATCTCAACCACACCTGCTTAAGCATGCTTTGGTAAGTATCTAGGTCTTTGAAAGCACAGCCTATATACTTGGCATATGGCAGTCAAGTAAA